>CDFE01062652.1:30120-44610 GCA_000826465.1 Acanthamoeba mauritaniensis | reverse complement strand
GTGCGTGTGCGTGTGCGTGTGCGTGTGCGTGTGCGTGTGCGTGTGCGTGTGCGTGTGCGTGTGGGTAGGACAAGCAAGAGCGTGGTCCCAACGTTGGGTAGGAGAGAGTACCTTTCTCGGTTGGTGATGTCGTACACCAGCATCTGGTGGGTGGGTGATGTTTTAATCACAATTCATTGCGTGAATGTGGTGCGGCGGCGACTAAATGGGTGGAGTGTGCTGCAGGATTGAAGGAGACGACATACCGCGGCCATGGCATCGCGATAGTAGGATGTGGTCAGGCATCGAAACTTTTCCTGGCCTCCCGTGTCCTGTTCTCGAGGCGCACATAAGAGCTGTGGGGGAGAAGACCCAGCGCACCACTCGAACACTCACCATGGCACACGCACGCCACAAAGCGCGCGCGTACCCAAAGGATGAGTCGCACGGACTCCCGGCCCACGGTCACATCGGCAGACACCTAAGCAGGGAGAGAGGTCAGGTCCAAGCCGGCGGCCGCCTGGGCACCGCGGGCAACGCACCACCGCCGTTTGCATGTGGCGCGAGACGTGCTCCTCCGGGAACGTGTTCTCTGTGAAGCTGTACGGACACCACCGCAGCACACGCGCACACGCGCGGGTCAGGGCGGGAGACCTCGTGTGGGAGGGCGCGATACCGGCTCAAGAGGCAGGTCTTGCCGCAGCCATAGTCGCCCAGCATGATCACCTTGAACTTGGGCCTGCCGTGTAGTGTCGCGGAAGAAAGCACATTATTATTATTATTATTAGTATTTTAATATTGATATATATTGATATATTCGTACAATGCGTGCACTAACATAGCAAGCAATAATAATAATATAAAAACAATATTTTAGGTCAAGTGGTGGGCATTTCGCTAGCTGCAGGAGCAAAGAAGGGGGGCAGGTGCACCCGGCTCCTGGCTTGACGTCCGGCAAAGTTTCGCCACCTCCGCCGCAGCACTCACTGAGCATCGTTGGCTTGTTGGCTTGTTGGCCGTTGTTGTTGTTGGTTGTTGGTGCTCCTCTCTCTCTTCACCGCCGCCAATCCGGAGCGGGGCAGGAAAAGGTGCGGGAAAATCGCATTTTATTTTACGAGCTCGTGCTTGGTCTCTGATTGGTCTCTGAAGGTCGGCACCACTTCCTCTGTACACAACGCCTTCGTCTTCTTCGTCGTCGTCGTCTTCTCTTCGTTCTTTTTCGTCATCATCGCCTCCTTCCAAGCGTAAGCGTCAGTACTCGGCGAGGGAATACCTTCGCGACCGCCCTGTGTCACCTACGCCCTGGCTGACCACCTTGAGGCTGTTGTTATTGCTGATGCTGCCCTGCTCGCTCGCCAGGTCATCGGTGCCTTCCCCGTCGTTGTTGTTGGTGGCGGGGGCGGACGACTTCGGGCCGAGCGCGGGCAAGGTGGTCGACCTCTTGGGGCTGAGCTGGTCCATCTCCTCGGGCCGGTTGTTGACCGCCTGCGGGATGTGGGCCACCAAGCCCAGCAGGTCGGTGTTGTTGAACGTGCGCCGCACGATGCGATGCCACGTCGAATGGTCCGGCTTCTCGTCCCAGGGACCTGAACGGTGAACGTCGCAGGAGCTTAGTCGTGTCGTGTCGTGTCGTGTCGTGTCGTGTCGTGTCGTGTCGTGTCGTGTCGTGTCGATCACGCGAGTGGGCGGCCGTACAGATGGAGCGCATCCAGTTGATGTCCGACTCCACGATCCCATTGTAGGGGTTGCGTCGCGAGTAGTGGAGGATCTGGCAGTTGTGAATCTTCTCCTGGGGGTCCTGGATCATGCGGAGGAATTCGGCCTGCTTGATGCTAGCGCGGGAACGGAACGGAAGTGATGTGAGTGCAGTAGTGCTACTGTCGGGTGGCGGAGCAAGCCAAACGTACTTCTCGAGAGTGATACGGAAGCCCCACATGATGTTGCCGTGACACACGAGCAAGACCTTGTAGCCCGAGCAGGTCTGTCGCAGGTGCGAGACCACTCGCGCGACGCGCATGCACACACTCGCTATGGACTCGCCGCTAACAAAGTAAAACGTCAATCACTACCCATCGACACACGGTATACGTATGGGTCGGTGGAGTGCTGGAGCGGAGGAGAGAGAGAGAGAGAGACGGGGTACCCAGGGGGTGCGTGGTAGAAGGGGTCCAGCTCTTCACGGGCGAGCTCTTCCTGATGGCGGGTGCGCACTTCGCTGCGGCTGAGATTGCTGAGGATTCCTCTGTCCCGCTCTCGCAAGAAGAAGTCTGATGTGCACATCAACGCCTCGTGATGAGTCGCGTTTCGGGGCAGGTCAAGTCACACTAGGGCGTGTGCGGGTGGGCGCGCAACACGGTACCGGTGTGCCAATGGGCGTTGTCCAGATCGAGCAGCGCCGCCGTTTCCATAGCGCGCACGTACTCGCTGCAGATGTACCAATCGAACTTCTTCGACACGTTCTCCTTGATCTGCAATTATTGCCCACATGGGCGTCCATCAGGAAGTGCACCACAGTGAGCGCACAAGCAATAGAAGAGCGCACCCACTGTCCTGCGATCTGGGCCTGGCTGCGTCCCTTGTCGGAGAGGCGATAGCGGCTGGTGTGTCGGTTGCGGAAGTCAGGGTTCTGCCAGTCGCTGTCGTCACCATGCTGCCCACACACACACACTTTAGCCCCAGCTCCGCGAGTGCGACCGGAAGGTGCACTGTGTAGCGCACGGGGCGGGTACCTTGCTTCGCTCATGGGCAAGGCAACCTTCGCTTTCGGCGTGCCTGACCAACACCAAATCTACCGGCATGTCCATCTTTTGTGTGAAGCTCGCTTGATTGATCAATCACTGATCCGCAAGATTAAAATTGAGCGAGTAGCGGCAAAAATCGCAACGTTGAGAATTTTGAATGCGGATTGAGGTGAGGTGTGGCAAGAGGATGAGGAAAGAAAGAAAGGGCCTGCACCCACAAGAGGGAGTTTGAATGTGAGTGAGATGACGCAAATCTCGGGGAAATCTGATGGCCTCGTTCCCTGGATTTGATTTGTGACAAATCAGTGCACACGGCCGAGAGCAGGACGACAAGAGTGAGCCGGAGGACGACAAGATGAAGATGCGCACCCCGCTGCCAAGAGGAGCTTCTTGTTGGTGAACAGATTGGAGTTCGCGCCTCCTCGTGCAAGACCAAACCCAAACGAATTGGGGCCCAGAAACGCAACGGACACGCACAAGAGGGCGGCGAGGAGTTGGACGTCTGCACTTCGAACAGGAAGCTGACGATGGACGTTTATGATGGTTGCTTGCCGTTCGGTGGTGACCGACTCGAGTGAGTCACGTGCTGTGGGCCCCGCCTTAGGCGGCGGCCTTGGCGAGCTGCAGGGGAGAGGGCGGGGAGTACTTCTGGGCGTACTCCTGATAGACCATGAGGGCCGTGTCGTAGGGAATGGCCTGCAACGTCTGCAGGCTGTCTAGCAGGCTGCTCGACACCTCCTCTAGATCCTGCTTCTTGGCATCGAACACCTCCCACCAGGGGAACTGCTTCATCGACTGGGGAGCACACGCAAAGGTGGTGTGGGTGGGGTGTGTGTGCGTGCGTGCGGTTAGGTCGGTCGGACACGGGAGTTGTCGGGCGGAGGGGCTCACCTGCGGCACTTCCATGTTGCTCTGTTCCAGGATGAATTGAGCGAGGTAGAGGGAGGAGCAGGCTAGCACGTGTGGTCGATGATTCCTTTGCATGCACAATGGCGTGTAGTATCTGAGAGTCGAGGTAAGAAGGTTCACATCGTCGTCGCTGTGAGGCAGAAAGCTACGTACAGATCGTTGGTAAGGTTCCAGGAGACTTGCGCGAGAGCTTGCGAGCCTGTGCCCACCAAGACAATTGTGAGCTTTGAGGAGAGAGTGTAGTAGTAGAAGGCGCAGTCCATGGGTACCATTGAGTGAGTTGACGTAGTTCAGGAGGAACTTGTGCGGATGAATGAAAGTGAGATCGAAGTCGAGCGTTCGCAGCAGGATCTGTTCGGCGGCCACCACTTCATCACGCAGGTCCCAGTATTTCTGCGCACACAAGGTCAGCGGCGGGCGGCGTGTTAGATAACAGTGCGTTGGGGCAGCCGGTACCTTGCCGATCTTGAGCATCGGCTGTTGGGGCTGAAGCAGGAAGTAGCACGAGTTGATGACGTCCCTCGCCTTACGCAGCGTCTCCTCCGCCTTGCACGCCAGGTACAGACAGCTCTGCGCCATCAACTGCGCCCAACGGTGGGCAAGAGGAACGAACACAAGCCATGACTCAGCCTCAGCCGTCAGCAGGGAAAGAAAGAGGAGGCCCAGCGCGTACAGCAATGTCCAGCTTGTGGAGCGGGTGGAGATCGTAGAAGCGATGGAAGTAGTACTGGGCTGTGCATGCCGTTCGTGCAGGCCTGCGGCGACCCCAACGCAGCAAACTTGAGCGCAGCACTTCAAGCACAAGATGGGCGACTTGAGGCGTACAAGCGGAGGAGACCGGCAGCCTTGCGCATCAGAAGGCAGCCGAAGTAGCGCAGGATCATGTCCGTATCGGCATCGATCATCTGCGTCTTGTGTACGTTTTCGGGGGTCACCGCGAATGGATCCTCATCCTGCTGCTTGTTCTCGACGATTCGCTGTTTCTTCGCCGCATGCACAGCAGCAGACGAGCTGTGGCCGTGGGAGGAATGCCGTCTGTCTCGCCTCTCCCTTTCCTTCTCCTTCTCGCGCTCCCGCTCTCTATCCCTTTGCACGCCTCCCACGCTTCTTCTCTCCATCTCCAAGATTTGGAGTTGAAAAAACGGGCGAATTATTTTCTTTTTCATTTCACGAATCGCATCACCAGTACTTGCAGGATGAGCAGGTCGAAGGTCGACCACAGCGACACTCACCCCCGCACGAGCTCTGTACGTCATGCAGCTGGCAGGGTCTTGGCAAGGATGGAAAGGCTAATCATTGGTCTGGGAATGGTGCGCATTTTTCGGTGCACGGGGAGGGCAGTACAGGGCTGCGGCAGGTGAAATTATGGAGCACAAGCTCTACGTAGGCAACCTCGCCCCGACTGCCAACGAGTACTACTTCCTTCCTCATGCCAACTAGTCAAATCTGGTGATTTAGACTTTTAATCCCCCCCCCCAAGGTACCACGTAATCAAGCTGTTTCAGCAGTATGGCAAGATTGTGAGAGAACAGTTCATCTGGCACAAGCACGGACCCAAGCGAGGCGAACCCAAGGGCTTCTGCTTCGTTGAGTTTGCCACCAAGCAGGTACGCAGATCTGCGTCGGCCCTACCGCTTCTTGTCGCTCGCTGTGCGCCACTCGCCCTGGATGCCCTATGCGCCTCCCTTAAAGCGTAGCTCGACGCTTACGTTCCACTCCTCTCGGCGCCGACAGGAAGCGCAGACGGCCAAGGAAAGGGCCAACGGCAGGATGTTCCTCGGGCGTCCCCTGGTCGTGCGCTTCGTCGATGAGAAGGTGCGCCCCGTCTTTTTCACGCCCGAGCCTTCTTCTGGCGCTAGGACCTCTGCTCTGGCCCGTGCTCACACACGCCTCGCCGCTCGCCGCGTCACAGGTGCTGTACTCCAACGACCGGCTCTCCGATGACAGTGCAGTGGTTGAGGCGGAGAAGGCCCGCAAACAGGAGAATGAGAGAGATAAGGAACATAAGAGGATAAGGTGCCGTCTGTCTTCTCCGTGTACAGGGCTGCGTAACAGGACGCTTTACTCACACTCACATGCCCGCACCATCAACAGCAACGAGGCCAAGATCAAGGCCATCCAGGCCAAGCTGGCGCTGATGAAGAAGGAGACACCACCAGCCACATCAAATGCAGGAGGCAAGCAGCCCTCGTCCTACAGCGCCCGCAACCCGAGCCTCCGCGACAGGCCCTACTGATGGTGCCGTGAGTACCAGCGCGCACGTGTACATACCTGGAGTAGTTGCGGTTGAGAGCCGTTAGGGTCCAAGAAAGTCAACTGAAACTTGACATTATATTTCCTCAATTATTCGCAACACTATGTCCGAGATTGACAGTGGAATTGCCACCTAATATGAAGCTATTTCGAGAAATGTCGTGGAAGAAGGCGAGCGCCACGACGAGACAACGCGGGACCATGGTCGCTAGAGGACAGAATGAAAAGAAGGGGAAAGCGATGGGGTTGGATGGGTGTTGCGTGCGCTGAAGGCACCGAACCGCCCTCGAGCTGCGGGTCAACCCAACTTCCCCGAAACCTTGACCTGGCCAGCGAAGCGCGACTTTTAGTCTTGCATTCCAACTCGCGCAACAGCGAACCAAACCACACCACAACGCACACAAACGCTACAGCACCACATCACCACAACCGAACCGCACCGAAGCCACACCAAAGCTTTGGTTGTAATAAGACACAGCCACCCCTCAAACACCCACCCACAAACACCAATCCCCCCACCCCACCCGCATCCATCCAGCCATGGGAAACACCAACGCCACCAGCGCCTCTGTCGAGCAGGAAGTCAAGAACGTGCTCGAGTCCAACGAGGAGGTGTCCAACGAGATGCTGGCTTCCCTCATGTGGGATAGGTGCGCTCTCTCTTCTTTTATTCGGCAGCCAATGGGCAGGGAGTGATCGTTTATTTTTTGTTTTCGGGCGAAGTCGCTCATGATTCCTCCCTGCGCGCACATAGCCCGCCCGAGGCTCTGCTGGCTGCGCTGAAGGAGGAGGACTTTGGCCTCTCCGAGTTCGTGTGGCTGGACAAGAAGGACAAGAGCGAAAGCGACACCAGCCACGAGCGAAACCCGAAGAGCGCTGAAGGCGACGAGGCGCGAGCCAGGCGGCTCGCCGAGATCAGGCGACGCGTCGAAGAGGAGGTGGCCAGGCGTCGCAAGGAGATGGCCCAGCAGGAGGAAGAGGCCGAAAAGAAGGCGAAGAGGAAGAACCCCGCCGACAAGGCGCTCGTCCTCCAGTGCGCCCACTGCTCCGCCCCCATCACCAAGGGTATGTCCACACGCATTCCAGTCGCCCCACACTGTCTCGTCTACCTGGTAACCAACCAGGTGACTTTTTAAAATGTATGGGTTAAATACCTTACATTCCGTTCTATTACCTGGCCAGGTGTCAACGTGATCGCGGCCACGGCAGCCAACGGCAAGGTCTACTGCAAGGCCCACAGTGCGCAGCTCCTCAAGGCCCGCGCCTACGAGCAGAAGGCCCCCAAGCAGCAGAAGCCGCGCCACGGCAAGAGGGCGCACTAGGCCCCTCCACCCACCCACAGCCCGACCGTCAGGCCGTCTGCAACTCCGCCTATACATAGTGTGAATAAAACGTAACGTTCATGTAGCCAACGCCCCAATAGGGAGAGAATATGTTCTGACGTTCAGCTTTATGTACAAGAATGTGTCGCAAACACTGAGTGGCGGGTGTTGATGTTCATGCGAGGCGACCTTCGATGATGTGGTAGATGCCACGCGTGGGAACGGATCGCGCCAGGGTGAGACCGGCCCTGGTGAAGAGCTGCTCGAACTGGTGGCCGGTGCGCTCCTTGCCGCCGAGCATGACCATCATGTGCAGGTCTTGCACCTCCACGCTCAGCGGGATGAGGTTGGAGTGCTGGCCCTCGGGCGGCATCACGTTCTCGATCACCACCACCCTGCTGTGGGGCTTCATCACGTCTCTGTTGATGCGCCAGCCACAAATGTTAAACAGCAATCAAGCGCTGTCACTGTTAGGCTCAGCAGACAATACCTGATGTTCTTGAGGATGAGTGCTGCCTGGCTGTCGTTCCAGTCGTGCAGCACCATGCGCAGCACGAACACATCAGCCTCGGGAACGCGATCAAGGAAGCTCCCTGGAGAACGGTGTGAGGCTGAGGTTTCACCCTGACAAGAAGGGCGAGTCTGGAGTGGAGCTGTTGTTACCGGTGATGAACGTGGTGCGATTGCGGTGTGGGTCGTCGGCCCACTTGGTGTGTGCCTTCTCTATCACCGATTCCTGGTCGAACAGAATCCCGCTCACCTCCGGCGAAGGAATGTTGTCCAAGAGCAAGCGAAGCACAGTCCCCAGACCTGCACAGAGTTGAGCCACACAAGATGCCAGCTGCACCAAGCAAAGAATGAAAAAATCAACGCATACCACCGCCAACATCGATGATGGAGACTCGCTCGCTTCCCTTCTCGCGCTGCACTTGCTGAACGAGTGCGGGCCAGTCGAAGTCCTGAACAATCGGAGGAGTGGTGATGGAGAGTGTCTCTACCAGCATGCTCTGGAAGTACTCCAGCTCTGGCAGACAAGACACAACAGGCAAGTCAGCACATAACCAAGCGAGCCACCCATGCACTTTGAGATGTCGGCCGACGAACCTCTTCGGTGCTGGGGTTCGTTGTAGTAGGTCCACAGGTCTTTGCCCCGGTTGACGTGATCGAAGGCAGTCTCGCCCGTGAGAAGCATGTGTTCAAGTCCGTTCCACCCCTCGTACTGGGCCATTCCGAAGCACAAGATGCTCGCCCTAGCCACGAACATGATGCTTCCTCCATGTGTGTGTGTGCGCGTGTGTGTGGTTGGATGGATGGGCCAGGGGTACCTCACACTCTGAGGGTGGTCTCTGCGGAGTAGGAGGCTCATGGGCGTGTGGCCGAAGCGCCGCCCAGCATGCTCCTCGAACACGCCGATGGACGACAGCAGCCGAAGGAACCGATAGACCAGCTCTTCGTCCCTGGCCTTCAACCATTGCGCGATCTCGTTCGACGTCGGCCACTAACGTTCACCAGGCCCTCACATCAGCTTCTCGCTCGAGCTGACCACAAGCGCACACCAGGTCGCGTACCAGTGGGTCGGGCTCTAGAGGCATGACGTCAGCGATGCCCAGGGCGGCGGCGGCGTGGAGGGCGCGGTTGTGCACGAACTTGAAGTGGAGCTCGAGCAGCCTCAGCTGGGGAGGGAGGCAGGCGTCGCGTAGGCTCTGGAGCCAGGCCAGCACCCTGTTCAAGGCGAGCACTACCCATCGAGGAGGCAAGGGAAATGCAGCGCCTTCGTTTGCCCACGACGTGGCTGGGGGTGAGGAGGGCGCGGTGGATGATGAGAACGTAGCGGAAGAGCTTGGGGTGGCATAAGTGGAAGGCGAGTGGAGGATCGTAGCGGCCACCACCAGCAAGGCCGCAGCCAGAGCGGCATAGTGAAACACCCGCATCAGGATCCTTGCTGCGAGGTGCTGTAGTCACGTAGGCTGTGTGCAAGTGGCGGTCCGCTAGCACCGGTACACCCCTGATCGTGCAGCCGTGCCACCCAAAACGAACGACCGAAATGTCAGCCAGTTGCCTGCGATTTCCTTTCTTGTAAACTGATTTTGGTGGATTTTTCGGACAGCAAAAAGGTGCAGGAACATGGAGGCAAGAGTGGAGGAGGCAGGGATTTGAAGGAGTGAAGGAGATCTGCTGCCTTTCACAAAGTTCCAGTTTTCGCTGCCCATCTACAGCAGTGCCTTGCTCCCACTGGAGCACTGGCTATGCCAAGGAAGGAACACACAAGGTTGTGTGGCATGCATGATTTGGATGCAGCTTCAGCCATTAGAAGGAGGGCAGCACCACATTTGAGGCATCAAGAATCCACTCTCCATGTTTTGACTTGTGCCTCACATGCCTCATATCTAATTATCCTGGCAGGTCCTCAGCAGGCACTGGCCCAACTTGCAAGCCCAGCTTGGTGAAGGGGTCATTGCTAGGCAGTTGCTCCCCACACAAATGGTCAAGCCCATCAAGTTCACTATTGCCTGTCACATCACCCAGCTAGGAGTGGTTGGTTGCCTGGCACAATCACTGAAGTGATTGATATGCCCCAGATGCTGGCCACAGCTAGCCCCTCTTGTGCACATTGTCCATTCATGCACTGCACCCTTCTTCTCTTGGCCTTTTACCCAACAAGACCCACAGTGCCAACATCATCATTAAAGACAAAGTGTTTGTGAAAGTCTGTAGCGTAGCGCGGGAGAGACCTCACTGAGCGACAGCGCCTTCGACGAGGTGGAAGATGCCGCGAGTGTGAGTGACACTCAACATGTGAAAGCCAGCGGCTTCAAAAACCTCACGGAACTGGGCCTCGCTGCGCTCTTTGCCGTTGAGCATCACCGCCATGTGCAGGTCCTGCAACTCCACGCTCACAGGGACCTGCCTGGTGTATTGACCTACGCTCAAGTGGAATGGTCAGCCAAAGTGTGGAGCCAATGATGACCACGGCTGAGCTGAGGGGAGGGTATTGTAGCGTACCTTCAGGCGCGAGTAAGCTGTCGACTACGATGAGCCTACCGTTAGGTCTCATCGCCCTGCGTACGTTCTCGAGGATCTTCACGCACACATCGTCTACAATACGTATTGTTCGCACATTTGTCAGCGAATGGGACCTGCCATCAATCAGCGACTTACAACATTGTGATTGCACATCATCGTACCGGGCCAATCGTGCAGGATCATCCGCATGACGTAGATGTCA
Source organism: Acanthamoeba mauritaniensis (assembly GCA_000826465.1). Lineage (NCBI taxonomy): Eukaryota > Discosea > Longamoebia > Acanthamoebidae > Acanthamoeba > Acanthamoeba mauritaniensis. The sequence goes on along the minus strand of CDFE01062652.1, from coordinate 34,180 downwards.
GCCGAGGGAACCCGGTTCAAGAAGCTGCCTGAAGACAAAAGACATATGCGCTCACTGGTGAGAATCCGTAAGCTGAGTCTTGGGGTTGGTCGGCTGGCTTGTCACACACCGGACTCGAAGGCGATGCGCTCCTGGAGCGGACCCTGGGTCCATCGCTCGGAGCTCTTGGCCCGCTCGATCACTGTTGACTGATCGAACAAGATGCCCTAGTGTGGTCCGAAGCAGCGATTGGTAACAGGTTAGTTAGTAGAGCAAGCAAAGAAGAATTCAATGCATCGATGGATACCTTGGCCTGGGGGAGTGCCTCGAGCACCATGGCGAGAACGCCGCCGAGTCCGCCACCCACGTCAGCCACCACCAGGTCCTTACCACGGCCAACATCCTTGGCCACCCGCTCCCAATTGAAGTCCCACACAAGAGGTCCCGTCATCGTGCCTGCGGCAAAGGAAACGAAGAAAAGAAAAGAAAATGAGTCACTGCAGGACGGAGACAAAGCAAGGAGACGAGGAAACGCGTACGGCTGATCTCATCAAACATCTTCTGGAAGCTGGTGAGCTCCTCCTTGTTCTCGTCCTCGTTGTAGTACTGCCAAAGGTCCTTACCCCCGTGCATGTGCATGAACGCCATCTCTGCACACACGACGCACACACGACACAAGAGCGCGACACGTTTGTGTTTTGCTAAGAATGAGCCACCGGCTCTTTCCCGCCAATACTCGGACCCGAGAGAACCGTACCGCCAGTGGCAATCTGGTGGTGGAGGCCGCGCCAGCCGTTGTAGTGCGACTGCGCCCAGCACGAAACGGTGGACCTGCAAGAGAAAGAGAAAGGGCGAAGTGTGAGCGAACAGTGTTCAACTTCAGCAGTGAGAGTGGGTTTCTATCAAACGCACTTGGCAGTGGCGGGGTGATCTGCCCGGAGTAGAGCCGAGGAAGGCGTGTGCGAGAAGCGACGCCCGGGGAACTCTCTGAACACGCCCACCGAGGCCAACAGGCGGAGCGTGCGGTACAGCAGGTCCACGTCCTTGGCACCCACCCGCTCGGCCACACTCTCCACGGACGGCCAGCCTGCACAGAATTTAAATAGAGTATATCATAATATATTATAATATATTAGACAATATAATATTATTTTGCTTTAAATAGAGTATAATACATTATATTTATTGAGATTGTAAATTCGTCTTTATTTATTTACTATTCATGCCTTAAATATTTTCTATATATTTGTGCTTTATGTATTCAATAAATAAATAAATAAATAATCTGAGGATGAGTCACGAAGGAGTGGAGGTGACGTGCCTTTGGCGCCGGCGGGAAGGGTGAGGGGAATGGCTTCGGGGATGCCCAAGCGGGTGACGGCGTGGAGAGCCTGCGTCTGCCAGTGGGCATGCACCATCTCGATGATCTTCATCTCGGGCGGAAGCACCCGATCGCGCAACGTGGCGAGCGCGTTGAGCAACCACGCGAATGCGAGCACGACGAAGCGGGGAGGGAGGAAGGGCATGGTAGCTCGAGCAACCACACTGCCATCGCCCCTCGATCCCGAGCCCAAGAAGAAGATGGCGGCCACCGCGAGGGCCACAACCACAGCCACCAGCCACATCGCTCGCGAATTCGAAAAGAAACAAAAGAGAAAATCCATTTTTTCTTTGTTGATTATATTTATTTATTTTATCATTTATTTTTCGAGCTGGCGGAGCATTCAACATCACTTTTAGAATTGGGGCGATGAGTGCGAACGGGGTCAAGCGGAAGAGGGCGGCAGCGAAGGGGAAGGCACCAACATCTGACGATTCGTCATCGCAAGATGGGAAAAAGGAATCAATAACGCGACTTGATGATGTCGCGGCGATTCCCACAGCGATTGGGGCAGCCAATGGCAAAACTGCAGATGAGGCACCCGCCAAGAAGCGGAAGGTGGACGAGACGCCGATCGCGGCCACAGGCCAGACCAGGAAATCTCAGAAAATGAAGAAAAACGCAAAAATCTCGAAAGATGAGAACAACGATGAGGATGCGGCACGAGAGATGGTCGACCAGACGGCGCCAACGACGGAAGGCGAGGAGGCGCAAGCGGCGGCCGCGCCCGACGGCCAAGTGGTTCCCCACAGGCCCAGCGGCCTCTACGGCGAGGTGACCAACAAGGGCTGGGACGACGTCACACCGGCGCTGTCGGCCGGCGTGATGGACATCATCACCAACAAGCTGGGCTTCAACCGCATGACCCCCGTCCAGGCCGGCACCATCCCGCTCTTCCTCTCCTACAAGGACGTCTGCGTCGAGGTACACCTTCAGCAGCCCTTCCGTGTGTCGTGCGTGTCGTGCGTGTATGTGTGCGCGCGCGCTCTCGTGTCGTGTCGTGTGTCGTGTGTCGAGCGGTGGCTGACAGCGGTATGATGGCGTTCGCCAGGCGTGCACAGGCTCGGGTAAGACGCTGGCCTTCTTGGTGCCCCTGTTTGAGATGCTTCTGCGCAGGGAGGACCCGCTGAAGAAGCACGAGGTGGGCGCACTCATCATCACCCCGACCAGAGAGCTGGCGAGTCAGATCACCGAGATTGCGAAGGTGTTCATCGAGAACCTGAAGGGCACGCCCGGCAAGCAGTCCTTCACGCTCCAGGTCTTCATCGGAGGCGTGGAGCTGTCGCACGGTGCGTCTTCGCCCTACGACATGCCCACCAGGCACAACCCACTAACTTGTATGTCGTGTATATGTGTGTGTCGTGTGTCGTATGTCGTGTGTCGTATGTCGTGTGCAGACATGCGAAAGTTCCAGGCTGAGGGTGGTCACGTGGTCATCGGCACGCCCGGCCGGTTGGAGGACATCATCAACAAGATGGACCACGTCTTCAACACCAGGAACCTTGAAGTGCTCGTGCTGGACGAGGCCGACAGGCTGCTGGAGATGGGCTTCCGGCCGCAGATCAACACCATCCTCAATAGGCTGCCCAAACAGAGGCGAACTGTACGCACACCATTGGCCCTGCCCTCTATCACCGCGCGCACAGACGCTTTAACTCCGATCCACGACACGACGCCGTTGTGTGCCATGCGCGTATGTGAACAGGGCCTCTTTTCTGCGACCCAGACGCAAGAGGTGGAGCACCTCGCCCGAGCCGGTCTGCGCAATCCTCTTCGTGTCGGAGTCAAAGTGCGGACCAAGGGCGCGCAGGTCAAGAACCAGAAGATTCCCCTGACGTACGTGTTTGTTGGACGACTAACAACTCTTTCGCCAGTCGCGCACCTACTCACATGTCAATCGGGGATAGGCTTACGAATTGGTACATGACGGTCGAGAGCGATGAGAAGTTGGCGCAGCTGTGTCACTTCATCACGACGCACTCCTCGCAGAAGATCATCGTCTATTTCCTGACGTGTGCGTGCGTGGACTACATCTACCGGGTACGCCCAACCACCGCACGCACACGAACACACGAAACACAATACACGACACGACACACACGACACATACGACGCGTGCGCTAAACGCAAAATTGGTCACTTGCAGGCATTGACGGTGCTGAAGAAGTCCAAGGCCATCCCCGAAGATTTCGAATTCCTTTCGCTGCACGGCAAGGTGCCCCAGCAGAAGCGTCCTCTCGTTTTCAACAAGGTGCTGCGCCTGTCCCTCCACCTCGTAGCTTTTAGTGCGGAAAGCTCACCTGCTAGGACATACACGATATACACGACACACACCACACCACACATAGTTCGTTTCGGAGAAGAACGGCTGCGCTTTGCTCGCCACTGATCTGGCGGCCAGAGGCCTCGATGTGCCTGACGTCGATTGGATCATCCAGTACGTGCACCCCCCCTCGCACGCTCTTCGTTCTTTTGATGTTGACGAACCGCACATCCGGTTGGCCGCAGGTACGATCCGCCGCAGGACCCGGACACGTTCGTCCATCGAATCGGCCGCAGTGCTCGTATGGGCCGAGAGGGCAATGCGCTCGCTTTTATCATGCCTCACGAAAACGACACTTCTTCGGGCTACATCGGTACACGACACGACACGACACGACACGACACGACACGACACGACACGACACGACACGACACGAC
>CDFE01062652.1:966-26482 GCA_000826465.1 Acanthamoeba mauritaniensis | reverse complement strand
CACACACCACACACCACACACCACACACCACACACCACACACCACACACCACACACCACACACACAGCAGCGCTGGCAAATGGGAAAGAGAGGCGCAGACGCACAAAGGAGAAGCTTGAACTCCTGCGAGGCCATGGAGAGCACAAACTTGTGGGCGGGGACGCTGACGGGCTCCTGGTTCTCCTGTAGGACGTTGAGGGTGACGTCGGTGAACATTCGCGCTGCGAGCAGCTGCCGTAGGCCCTTTTGCAGGTGACCACCGAAGGCCGTCGCGACAAACGACACAGCTCTCTCCACCGGCTCCTTCGCCACGTCCATTCTGCACAACATGGCGACGATGCACACACGAGTGGCGGCAGCGGTCAGTGACGATGGCACGGGCAAGTGGGCACTTAGGGAGGCTTGAGTGGGTGGGCGAGAGGGGGGGGTTACTGGTGTGGGACGTCAACGGGGTCCGAACGGGCTGGCAGGGCTGCAACACCGCCTTGATCGAAGAAGGCGCTTATGGCTTGCTACATGTAAAGCAGGGGCGGAGAGTCCCAGCTCATGAGTTTTGGCCGGGCACCACCAAACCCAACAGGCCATATGCCACTCGGTACACGTACGAAGGTGTTGCATTTACAAAAGAAAACAAAATAAATTGGTTTTGAAGGTGATTATTATATGAGGTGGGTCGGTACCTCCATGTTCCACCCCGTCATCTCCATGAAGAAGCGCCCCGCCTCCGCATCAGCCCCCGTGACTGAGCTAAACGTGGCGATTTGCACCTCCTGGTCCTCCATCTCGTGGTCTTGGGCCAATACTGATATTTTTAACTCTTTTTGTGGTTCGCAGAAATATAGAACTTAAAATCACAATACTTGGAAAAGTTAAATTGTAATAAAACAGATATACAACTCTTCTGGCCGTTACTTCTTTTCAATTTCTCACATAGGAGCCGATTACACGAGAAGCCCCACAAGAATGGTACGTGGCACTTCCTGGCCTTGCTAAGATGTGTCCCTTTTCATTAACATTACATGTAATCTCCATATGTTATGCTTTTCAAGTCAAAGAAGAAGGGACTGTCGTATGAGGAGAAGAGGAAGCGCCTGCTTGACCTGCTTCACGAAAGGGTACCCTGCTGCCCAGTGCCGTCCAATGAATGTTAGACATTAATCGCGATTTATGGAATTGCAGAAAGATGCCTTTACACTGAAGGAATTGGAGAATCTGGCCAAGAAGGAGAAGGGCATCGGTACGTCGAGTCGAGCTTGTTCAGGCCCTGTCATACGTTCCCCCATGACTACTGTATGCTGATATTGCAAATCGCTGGGCATCGTGTAGTGCCTCAGTCAGTCAAGGATGTGGCACAAGGTCTCGTGGACGACGGTGACATCATGCTCGACAAGGTGGGCACCACCAACTACTACTGGTCCTTCCCATCGCAAACGTTGATCACCGTACGTTGGACCACCACTTCCACAAGAGAGGGGGGGGAGAGAGGAGAGAGCTCTCTGTGCGCCCTTGTGCTCCGCCTCCACTGCAGTGTCCTCTCTGGCTAGCTGACACCGCGGTGAACGCAAACACAACAGAAAACGAACATCATCAACAAGCTACAAGAAGAAGTGGACGTGCTCAAGCGAAAGCGAGACGACCTCCACTCCGAAGAGAGCGCTTCGACCAAGGGAAGGGAAGAGTCGGACGAAAGAGACGCCAAGCTGGCCAGGCTGGAAGAGGTCAAGGCCAAGAACGCCGAGCTCAAGGCCGAGCTGAAGAAGTACATCGAGTTCGATCCGGAGCTCATCGAGGACATGGGTTCGTGCAACACGCAGCCCTGCAGCGCTTGTCCCTCTCTGCCAGTTGGTCTAACGCAGCCATGGTGCGTGGCTCGTCCGTTCGGCCTCACAGAGAGCGACATTGTCGAAGCGCGGGACGCCGCCAACAGGTGGACGGACAACATCCTCACGCTGCGCAAGTGGTGCTCGGAGAAGTTCGGCATCGATGAGGAGGCCTTCAACTCCAGCTTCTCCGTACCGGAAGACCTCGACTACGTCGAGTAGTAAGTGGGGCCTCGTCCCCCTTCTCACAAGCAGTAAGACACCTTCATCTTCGCCTTCACCTTCAGCCTCCCGTCGCCGCTCTTTGTGCCTGCCTCTTTGTACATAAAGCTCACCTCTTTATCCAACTCGAGCATGCAGTGCAAGTGATGTACAACCGGTTCACGCAACACCCATGGTGCCTCGTCCTCCTTCCACACAACCCGGGTGCGACTAACAGGTCGCGGTGGCACCCCAGATCTGCTGGTAGGTCACGGAGCTGACCAGGAAGGCATCGCTCACCTTGGGCGAGGTGTTGGTGGCCGAGATGTAGAGCGAGGCGGCCATGGTGGTGGTGGGAAGGCCGTTGCCCGAGGTGGTGGCGTTGTAGGTGGCCAGCAGGACGCCGTCGACGTAGAACGAGAAGTAGGTGGGCATGTAGCGGATGGTGTAATCGTGGAACGCCGAGGACGGGTTGCCGATCGCGAGGGCGCCGACCCACTTGAGGTACTTGTACTTGCCGTCGATGGTGTAGTCGAGCGCGCCACCGTTGGAGCCGCCTTGGTTGCCGCGCACGCGGAACGTGATGGCGTTGGTCGGCGAGGCACGGTTGTTCAACTGGTGCACGTGCAGAGTGAACAGGTTAGGGTGATGCAGTCGTGTGTCGTGTGTCGTGTGTCGTGTGTCGTGTGTCGTGTGTCGTGTGTCGCACCTCGAACTGAGCGGTGAAGCCGGTGACGGAAGGAGCCTTGAAGCGGGCGGTGTAGACGCCATAGCCCCACAAGGCGGACTTGGTGTAGACCGACCCGGCCGTGAAGTTAAACCCGTTGCACGGGGCGGCTGTGGTGCAGGGCGCGATGGAGAGCTTGAGCTGGTTGGACGTTGTCGACACCCTGGCCGCCTGGTTGGCCTGGCTGCCCGACGCCGACGTGCTGGTCGACCACATGCTGGTGTCGAGCGCGCTGCCAAACGAAGTCACGCTGAACTTGGCTGGGATTGGGGAAAGATCGCGTTAAAGGTGCACTGCGCAGTGCAGAAAGGCGTGGGTGGTGCGGGCCGGTACTGGCGTCGGTGGAGCAGTCGGAGCCGTGGAAGCCGGTGTCGCACTTGCACTCGCCGGTCCTGGTGTTGCAACAGCCGTGGCCCGAGCACGACTTGGGGCACGTGAGCGAGGCTGTATGCGTGTCGCACGACACGTACGACACAGTTAACCACGCACTCACGCACACTGTGCAGATCTGAATCAAAATACGCTTGATTGGCGCCACGTACTATAGCACTTGGCGCCAGAGAGGCCAGAAGTGGAGCTCTCGTGCAGCGTCCAGAGCTGGGGTCCGGTGGTGGTCATCTGGTTCGTCAGGGCAGTGTACGTGGCGTCTGTGCACACGTCCCAATCAAGACGCAACGTGAGATCGTAGACCTGCGATAGATTGCATTCGACGAAGGACGCCAGTCGATGGACAGTACCGTTCTTGTTGACCAGACCGAAGTTGCTGTTCTCGCCTTCGCTGCCGCGACCCTCGGCCGGCTGGTCAGACCACTGGAACCAATGAAAGCCAACCAGGCCCGGCAACGGGGCCAGCTTGGTCGTGTAGTTCTTGTAGCCCTCGGCGCGCAGGGCCTGGGTGGCCACGAGCAGGCCGGCGCCCTTGGTGTTGGGCAGCCCAGAGTCCTGTTCAAGCGTAAGTGTGTGTTACTGTGGATGAGAACAGTGTCGTGGTGGTTGGGCGGAGAGATTGAAGGCTTACGATGGCCTTGTAAGCGAACTCGCCGATGAGGATTGGCTTCTTGGCGGCGTTGTAGATGGTGGTGATCCTCGAGGTGGGCGGGCCGCTGGGCTCGCTGGTGCTGGGGTAGGAGTTGATGGAGACCACGTCGTTGTACTCGCCCGCAGCCCTGAGAACTCCCTCGGTCGGTGCGCCGACGAACCTCACGCCGAGCAGCATGTGGTACGGATCGTAGGTCCTGATCGCTGTGTGACCACCCATCACGGCTGGTGAGATGCCCGAATGCAAGTCTCGGCTGAGAGGTGGTCGAAGAAGGTGAAGGTGAGCGAACCGGTGCGGGCGACGTTGAAGAACTGGGCAGCAGCCAGGTAGCCGAAGTTGTTGGAGTCCGTGGTGTGCGCCGTAGAGGCCGCGGGAATGGTGGTGATGGCATCGTAGGTCGCGTAGGTCGTGCCCCTGCAACCAACGTGCACCGGTGTGAGTGTGTGAGTGTGTGAGCTGCAAGTGAGCGTTCAGGCCAAGCAGCGTACCAGGCCGTGTTGAGGGCCGCGATGGTGGAGTACTTGCTCTTGAGGAAGGAAACGGCGCGCACGCGACCAGGCGCAGTGGTCGGGAGCGAGATCAGCATCTGGTCCAGGATCGTGCCCGGACGACGCCAATCGTCCTGGCCGCGGTCTCCGATAGGTCCCCACCACATCTGCGCAGCACACCACATTGTCGTTGAGTACACTCTTCTTCCTCCTCTTCTTCTAGACCAGCGGGGCTGTGCCTCATTGTCGAGGAAGTAGCCGATCAGCTTGGTGTCGTTGCGGTACGGCGAGCAGCCGGCCTGGGCCTTGGTCATCACGCTCGCGGCCCAGGCCGGGTCGAACACGTCTGGGAACAAGCCGCCGAGCCACGTGTCGAAGCCCTTGCCCAGGCTGAGCGCCCGGGTGTAGGGGAGGCCCTTGGTGATGACCACCGTGTCCGACCACGCGCCCAGGGTGTTGAGCTTCCACGAGTTGAGCCGCGACACGACCGAGTCGGCCCAGGCCGACTGGCTGCCGAACTTGGCCTTCACCGCCGCGTTGTAGGCCGAGGTTCCTGGATCGTCGCCGGTTCGAGTTCGTGTGACTCGGAGTTAAAATGGCCCAGCCCGGGACCGCAGCGCGAGTGAAGCGAATGTCGAAGAAGGGGAGAGTGGGTACCGCCAGCGGGGGAGTCGCCCGAGTAGGTGACGACGTCGACGCCGTGCGAGAAGAACTTGGCGCCCTTGGGATCGATGAACCACCAGGCGCCCGATGATGACTTGCCCACACTGAAGAAGCATCTGTCCGGGTAGCCCAGGTCGATCGCGCCATCTACGTTCGCGGCGTGTACAGATCGAAGACAAGAAGACAATCAATGGTCGCCCCGCACCCGAGCGGCAGATGGCCAACGAAAACCGAACGCGGTGATGGTGCGTACCGGTGGGGCTACAGAGCAGCGCGAGCCCGAGGAGCAGGAAGAAGGAAAGAGCGGCAGTTCGCATGGCCGGCTTGCAGAGGCCGAACACGACAGTTAGGAGGGTGTGGTGGTGCAGTGTGCACGGGGCAGACAGATAAGAAGAAGATGAAGAACATGGAGAGCGTCTCCGGGTTTTATCTTGGCGTGCGCCCAATGGCGGAAGTTGCACGACTGTGCAACCCTCCGGTGTCGGCCTTGTCTGCCCCTGCGGGACAACGGTGCGCGCCCATTCGTTGAGCGGGGATTTAAGGGAGTGTGTGATTTGTGACAACAACTGCAGGAGAGAGCTCATATGAGCGGCACAATACGAGAAAGCCAGATAAGGCACTGCAACGTTGTCCGGACGAATGAGACACGGGCGTCGGTTCCTTTTGTCCAATACGCTTGCAGGAACGGTTGCACAACACCCCAGTTGTGCCCCTACGTCGTGTGGTGTCAACATATCCTCGTGTGTGTGTGTGTGTGTGTGTGTGGAGGATGTTCACAGTGTTGCTGTTCTGTGGTTTGCAAACAGTGTTGGCCTTGGCTGAGGCGGCCAGCGAGCCTCAGTCGTCCTCGACGCCGAACTCGGCCTTGAGGAGGGGCTTGGCGTTGTGGACCTCGGGCGTGCTCTGCTCGGTGTGGACCACCTCCAGATCGAGCTCCTCGAGCGCCGAGCTCCAGCTGTCGGTGGCGGCGGTGTTCTTCACCACCTCTTCGGGGTCGACCGCCGTCCTGCTGATCCGGATCAAGTCGCCATCCAACACGTCACCCTGCGCACACCACACACACCACCGTCGTCGTCGTCGTCAGCATGGAAGGGGCACAACATCGTAACAACAGCCACACCGCACGGTACCTTGAGCATCTCGCGGGACAGAGGGTTGAGGATATGCTTCTGGATGATCCTGCGCAGCGGGCGAGCACCGTAGACGGGGTCGTAGCCGCGCTCGGCCAGCCATTCGCGCGCCTCCGGGGTGAGCTCGACCTTGATGCGGCGGTCGCCCAACATGTTGGACAGGTCTGCGCGCAGGATTGGATTTGGGGGGGGGGACAGTCAGCGCCACGCGAAAGCGAAAAAGCGAAGAGAGAGGACAGGAGTACCCTTGAGCTGGATGTTGACGATGGCGTCCATGTCCTCGTGCGAGAGCCTGTTGAAGAGCACAATCTCGTCAATGCGGTTGAGCAACTCGGGAGTAAAGGCGCCCCTCACGGCGCTCATCACCGCGTCGCGCGCTTCCGAGCTGCTGTGGCCCTGCTCAAGCGAAAGACGTGTCAGCACAATCCTTGCGTGTCGCCAAATAAGTGAGACGGGAGGCATACGGGCGGCAGGTCGGCCAGGATCTCTGCGCCGAGGTTGGAGGTCATGATGATGATCGTGTTGCGGAAGTCGACCTTGCGTCCCTGCGAGTCTGTCAGGCGTCCCTCGTCCAAGATCTACGTGCGCAGGCATCAGCGAAGTCAGAAACAATGGATTGGCCGCAGAGAACTCAATCAGAAAACGAAGGAGAAGCGCGTGTTGCGCGGTACCTGCAGGAGGATGTTGTGGATCGCCCTGTGAGCCTTCTCGAATTCGTCGAACAAGACGATCTGATAGGGCCGCCTCCTGACCGCTTCGGTCAGCGTACCGCCCTCTTCGTAGCCCACATAGCCCTGTACGGTCACGGCGCGCGAATAAAGCACCATGGCGCGTCAGCCTCGAGGGAGCGAGGGGAGTGCGGTGGAGGTAGACGTGGTAAAACGTACAGGCGGCGCGCCGATGAGCCGGGAGACGGAGAAGCGCTCCATGTACTCGGACATGTCGATGCGCACCATCGCATTCTCGCTGTCGAACAGGAACGAAGCCAGCTGCTTGCACAGCTCGGTCTTGCCCACGCCGGTCGGACCGAGGAAGAGGAACGAGCCGAGCGGCCGGCTGTGCGAGTGAAGGCCGGCTCGAGAAATACGCACCGCATTGCTGTACCACACAAAGTTGGCCATTCAGAAAATACACCCCGTACCCCCTCCCGGCCGTCCTACACCACACACACACACACACACACACACACGGGTGAGTGGTGTGTACCTGACTGCGCCAACGGCATCATTTTGGCCCTTCACGCGCGATGCAAGGACCTGCTCCATGTGCAGAAGCTTTTCCCTCTCGCCCATCAGTAGGTTGTGAACCGGAATGCCAGTGGCGCGCGACACGACCAACGCGATGTCGTTGTCCGTCACCGCTTCGCCCAGCATCGTCGTCTCGGCTCCTTGGCTGTGTTGTGGTACACACCGTTACCCCGTGGCGTCATCAAGATCTGAATTAGCCGCAAGAGGTCGTCGGGAGAGGGGTGAGTGAACGTACTCCTTGGGCAGCTGCCTCTCGAGGGTCGGGATGATGCCGTAGGCCAGCTCGCCGGCCCTGGCCAGGTCGCCGTTCCGCTCGGCCTTTTGCAAGTCCAGCTTAGCTCGCTTGAGCTGCTCCTTCACGTTCTTTATCTTGCGCAGCTTGTCTCTGTCATATGACGGTGGCGTGACGTCAGCACAGAGTTGCAGCAGTTGGGTGGCGGTGGTACGTTACCTTTCCTCCTGCCAGGCCCTGGTGAGCTCCTTTGATTTGGCCTCGACGCGGGTGATCTCGGACTCCACCTTCTGCCGGCGCTCGACCGAGGCCGCGTCGGTTTCCTTGCGCAGAGCCTCCAGCTCGATCTTGAGGGTGATGATCTGGCGGTCGAGGTCTTCGATCTGCTCGGGTTTGCTCTCCTGCTGCAGCCTCAACCTGCTAGCCGCTTCATCCACCAGATCGATTGCCTACGACGTGGAGGTGCACAACCAACGTGTCAACAACACTTCGGCCAAAGGTGAGCAAGCGCGCGAAGGCCGCTGTACCTTGTCGGGCAGGAAGCGGTCGGTGATGTAGCGGTGAGAATAGACGGCCGCAGACACGATCGCGCCGTCGGTGATGCGCACACCGTGGTGCACTTCATATCTTTCCTTCACTGCAGGCCAGGTAATGGCAACGACGCAGCACACAAACGGGTGTGTTTAGCCCAGAGAGTCGGTGGTGAGTATTGACGACGAATAGGTGTGCGTACAGCCGCGGAGGATTGAGATGGTGTCCTGCACGGTGGGCTCCGGCACAAAGACCGACTGGAAGCGGCGGGCTAGGGCCGGGTCCTTTTCGATGTACTTGCGGTATTCGTTCAACGTCGTGGCGCCAACACTGCGGAGGTCAGGATGAAGGTTAGGGTTCTTGGCACAAGTAACCGACGAGTTAAAGATTCCGTGAACTTACCAATGAAGCTCTCCGCGTGCGAGTGCGGGCTTAAGCATGTTCGAGGCGTCCATTGACCCTTCCGAAGCCTGTGTTGTGGGTTGATTGAGTGATGAGGCGCGGAGGCCTAAGGTTTTGTAGAGAGCGCGTACCCCGGCTCCAACGAGGGTGTGCATCTCGTCGATGAAGAGGATGACCTCGCCCTTGAGGTCGTGCACGTCCTTGAGCACTGACTTGAGGCGTTCCTCAAACTCGCCTCTGAACTTGGCACCGGCCACGAGTGTTCCTGAGTGTGAGTGTGAGTGTGGCCACTCGAGCGGTGCAAGTGATGTTTGATTCGTTGCCAGGTCTGAGGTAACTGACCCATGTCAAGGCCGATCACCTTCTTGCCCTTGAGGCTGTCGGGCACGTCCCCGTGTATGATGCGCGTGGCCAGTCCCTCGACGATCGCAGTCTTGCCCACACCCGGCTGTTGCGGGGCCCAACCGAGCGTCAGCAACTGAACACCGTCACCAAGCACGGCAGCACTGCTGGAAGCACAGTGGACGTACCTCGCCTATTAGCACGGGGTTGTTCTTGGTGCGGCGCGAGAGGACCTGCATGGTGCGTCTGATCTCTTCGTCGCGGCCGATGACTTCATCGAGCTTGCCCTCCTTGGCGAGGGCCGTGATGTCCTTGCCGTACTTCTTCAGCGCATCGCCCGGCACCGCGGCGTCAGGGTTGACGTAGGGCGGCGGTATGGGCTGCCCGCCACGCGTGTAGCCTGCAATACAGATTCAGTACGGCACTGATTGATGTCGCGATGAAGGCATCTTACGCGGGTACGGTGCAGGTGAGGCATGTACCATTGGCATAACCACGGCATAGCGGGAACACCAGGGCCGGAGGGTGTAGGAGCACGGTGGAGGTGCCCAGAGCTGCCGTCCAGCGGGATGCAGCACTGGTTCTCATCACCGACGATCTCGAGGAAGCTGCAGATTCGCTGTTGAGCGCCCCGCGCACTGCGCCTGCCTGTGCCCTGCGGCTCAGCAGCCCCGAGAGGGCGCTGCCACTTCTGGCGCCACCCAGCGCTGCGCGTCTCATCTCGACTTCTTTGCTGTGAAGATCTGTTTTCTCGTTCTACTCTTCAGCTCGTGCACGCACACGCAGACGTACACTACCGCAGACCTACACGCTGTGCACTCAGGGTTGGTGTGGCTCCTTGTTCTTGTGCGCTTGCGTTAGAAGAAGGAGGTGTACTACACTGCGCGGCCCCCAACAGCCGCTGGCAGCGGCCAAGAGGCTTCTGGCTTTTGCGGTCTTCCTGGAAATTTTGTCGAGTGGTGGGCAGAGCTTCGTCGTCTTGTTGAACACCGTTCGAAGGAGTGAAGAGAGCCTCATCGCTCGTTCAGTTCGAGGACGTCGTTCGCATAGAGACGGAGAGGAGGGGTGGCCGCGCTCTCGGCAACTTGGCCAACGAACACCGTGAGCCATGGCAGGTTGAGGAATTCTTGCGCCCTGGTTTTCTTCGCTCTTTTCTCTTCTTCATCCATCCATCAAGCGCCCAAATCGCGTAAAGCTGCAGGATGTCGTTCCTCTGGGATTGGTTGTTGGATTTGCTTGCTTCTCTTGGCCTGTGGAAGAAGGAGGGCACCATCCTTCTCCTTGGTGAGTTGTCCACTTTCTTTTCAACAATAATCAATTCAATTTGATTTGTTGCTGATTGATCGTGATTGAATCACTCAAACCGACCCCAGGCTTGGACAACGCGGGAAAGACAACCCTCCTGTGCGTGTGCCACCCTCATCTTGTCGATTTGGCGCAGCCCCAGCCCTCCTTGTGCGACGTCCCTCATTCATTTTGGCCCTACGCAGGCACAAGCTCAAGCACGGCGAAGTGCGGCTGTTTGTGCCCACGCAGCGCCCGAGCGTGGAGGAGATCGACATGGGCAGCGTCAAGTTCCGAGCGTGGGACCTGGGCGGCCACCGACAGGTACCCCCAACACACGTTTTCCTCCTTCCTTCCCCATGTGGCCGCAGGGTCAGCCTCGCACACCTTTCCAAACCACCACCAGGTGCGCGCATGGTGGCGCGACTACTTCGTAGAAGCCGACGCCATCGTGTTCGTTGTCGACTCTTCCGACACGGAGCGCCTGAACGAAGCCAGAGAGGTGCTCACATTCTTCCCTTCTTCATGGAAGAGGTCAGCCACGTTTCTGTCCCTTTGATCTTTGCTCACGCACACACCACACACACACACACACACACCAGGAACTGGCGGGTCTGATGGTGGAGCCGTCGTTGAGGGACCTCAAGGGCCTGATCGTGTTGGGCAACAAGTCCGACCTCCAGGGATCTCTCAACAGCGACCAGCTTATCTCTGCCCTCGCGCTCCAGGGCTCCATCGAAGAGGTTCGCCCCACTCCTACTCCCTTCTATCATGATCGTCTTCGTCCTCGTCATCGCTTCTGCGCCAGACTCACCCGATCTCGCACCCGGATGGTAGGGGAGGCCCATCGGCGTGTTCCGTTGCTCTCTGGTGGACGGCACGGGCTACCTCGACGCCTTCAAGTGGCTCGGCGGTCGCTTGTGAGCGTCACACCGGCGGCGTGCCGGTGGTCCTTGTTGCGGTGTGGGCAAGAGCTGCCTGCCGGGAGCGGCACGAAAGCCTTTCTCTTTCTCTTATGAAGCGCTCAGCTGTTCATCTTGTTTGGTCGCGAGGGCAGAGTGTGAATGTTGTTTATTTGTTTGTGGGGAGGGGGAGGCAAGACGCAAGCCGTGGCGATCCGACCTTAGGCCTGAGCCTTGTCGTCGCCTTCGCTCTGCTGTATAAGTGTAACAGATCACTGGGGTGAGTGCGTGCAAGAGCCGCGAGGGGCGTCATCCGCAGGGAGAAGGGGAGAGGACGTACGACGTATTTGTCGAGGTTGTTGGCGAGGACGTGAGTGCGGAACGACAGACTCTTCGTTTTGTCGATAACCTGCTGGTAACTGTGGCGTGGTTCGGTTAGCACGGACGGAGGCCAATCGAGAATGCGAATGCAAATCCAGGCGGACGAGAGGAAGGGCGCGTACATGCTGGGGTTCTGCGTGCCCATGATCACGTGGTTGGCCGCCGAATCGATCTTGGCGTCGAGGTGCGCGTTGCGGATGAGGTTCACGATCCACCGCTCGGCGGCGTCCTGGTCCATATCAAGCTTCTGCGCCAGTGTGCTGATGTCGATGGTCTGATGAATGCGGCAGTAGGTCTCGAAGATGAGAAGACGGGCGTTCTCCATGAACTCGTTGCGGCACGAGACCAAGAAGAAGTCGTTCATCAAGACCTAAAGAGATGAGATCCATGCACGAGCAAGTGGTCAACGGCCGAGCGCTGAGCGTAGCGTCAAGTGTGCATGTGGGAGGAGGGGGCAGTACGTTCTCGCACTCGCGCAGCTTCTTCTGTGCGGCGTCAAAGTCAAAATTGGCGTAGAGGTCCTCGAGGAACTCGGTGATGGGGTCCGAGTAGGAGTGCGACTCCTGCTGCAGCACCCTCACGAGATCGTTGAGCTGGTTCCTCCGCCTCTTGTTCGTGATGACGGCTGTCGTCAGGTACCGCAGGATGTGCGGGCAGGTGGTCTGGATGGTGTTCAAATACCTGGAAAGAGAAGAAGAGAAAGCGGAAGAAGAACCATTCATATCAGCAACGGAGTGAGAACGACCAGACGTTCTTCGTCATGCGTAGCGTGGAGGGGACGCACTTGTCCTGCAGGAACATGTCCACGATGCCATTGCGACCGTTGGGGTGGTTGAAGAATACAAACAAGCTCCAGTGAAGGAGCCAGGTTCGCTGCTGAAGCTGCACAAGGGGCGTCTTGAAAGTCTAGAGGGGGAACAAGAGTCAGAGAGCGTCGCGATGGAGCTAGGCGCACGCACTCCACCGATACGACGAAGCTTACCTTGGTTTCGATGGCCTCCTTCAAGGCCTTGAGGTCTTCGATGGCGGTGGTCCACTTGAGCATGAGGATCTCAGCGGCAAACTTACCCCAGAGAGCGTTGAACTTCTTCTCGGCGTCGTTGCTCAGTGTGCGGAAGTGGTAGAGGAAATCGGCAGCACCCGAGTAGTTACCGCATTCGAACTGGAACTTGGCGCTCTCATAGAGATGATCCAAGCAGCCAGCGGGCACCTAGTGAAATAATCGTAATTAATTTGTGGCAAGCCCAAACATGTTGATGGTTGCAGTGGAGGCGAAATGATGGCATAAATTGCAGAAGCAAATGGCGTACCCCAAGGTTCTCCTGGATGAACTCGATGTTGTAGTTCTTCTCTTCCTTCAATTCAGCGACCTTGGTCTGATCCTGCAGGAGTCGGACCAGAGGGGCGCAGAGAGCGTTCAGCTCCTTCAGCCTGGCCAGCACGGCAGCACGCTTGGTCGCGAACGTGGCCGGAGGCTCGGTTTCGTGAAGCTTGCGGTGGATATCCATGGCGAAATCGACCATGTTGGTGTTGGAGAGCAGATCCAACTGCGCCGACAGGAGCTCCTTCTCTCCATAAATCTTGTTGAGCGATGAAGATGATTTTAGTGCCTTAACGTGCGAACTGAGAGGAAATGGACGAGAATTGCCCAATGATGGGAGCAATTCATTGAATTGAGATGTGAACCTACCTTGTTCTCCTTCAGGAATTCGATCAGGGGGAACACCAAATGGCGATCCAAGTAGGTCGCAATCGTTTGAGTGAGGTCGTACTTCGCCATGGCTGCTTGATTCCTTCTTCGATCCGGCGGCAGAGGAAATCAAATTGGCAGCGCGACAGGAAAAGGGCAGGAAAGCCAAGGCGCACGAAATGAGCACAAATTGAGGACACGGCTCGCCGCTCGATCTGCCACCTCACTGTTTGACATAATCAGCCTTTCTACCAATGTACGGCCGATTCTGCGGCATGTCGCGACTATTCGCTGTAGCGCTGTTTGCGTTGCTCCTGGCCTTGCCCGCCGTTTTCCCCCAAGGTACTTTGCCAGGCCTCCTGATCAACTCATCTCGTGTTGAGATTAATCTCAATTTCTCTATCCAATTCGGCTGCACAACTCTTCATTTCTTACGCCTTTGCATCTGCACTTGGACACCAGGCGCCAAGTTCCAGACCGATGCGGACTGGGTTCGTCCCGCATCCACTCGCCCTGCTGCTCCCCAAGGAGGGAATCATCGCTTCCTACTCACTTGTCAGTGCAGGAGGAGTTCGAAGAGGAGGAGTTCGAAGCTGCCGTGCCGATACACACGACCAAGCCTGGCGACGCCGCATCTCCGCCGCACAAGGACGCTGCAGTCAAGGGAGCAGAGGAGGCGGACAAGCCTGCGAGCAAGCTGTCCTTCGCTCTCACTCCCGCGCTCGGTACTGAGATGATGACCAACTGCCGCTGTCGCCACCCTGTTCGCTGTGCTAAGCGCGCTTTCTCATCACCTGCGCGCAGGCGACTGGTTCTACGTGGAGACTGCCTGCATTGTGCTGCTGACAGCCTTTGCCGCCAACTACTACTTTGGTCGCCAGGCCAACCGTCGCATCGCCTTGAGCTGGTCCGTTCGCTGACCGCTCGGCGCTCTCTGCTGCACGTGGTTGTCGAGTATTGATCTGTGATCTCGCCGATACCACTAGGGGTCGTACATTCGCGCAGCTGCTCGATAGCAACTTTAGCCGCGTGGGCGAGGGCGGAGGTCTCCTGATCAAGGAGAGCGAGAACCGGTATCGCGTGCCGGCCACTGGTCGCCGCAACTGCCACGGCCTGCAGGCCACGCTCAACGTACCTCGTACCAGTCCTCCTATGCGCCGGCCTACAAATTGCTTACACTCGTGGTCATGTGCCTTCACAGCTCGGCAGGCGCCATGACTTGTTTGCGCAGGTGTACGAGTTCTTCATGCCGTCCCCGGACACTCTGGTTCGTTTTTTGCTCCTCGACTCTCGATACATTCAGTCTTCGCAGGAAGCTCACCTGTTGTTGGTGTGCGGTGCGTGCGTGGTCTAGACGATTGAGGTGGCGTACGAAGACAATGTCGACCCGATGGTCTTCGCCCTTGTGCCCAACTCGCGAGCCAAGGCCGTGCTCAAGGACATGACCGACTTGGTACGCATCTGCCACCACTGCCCCCCCCCAACACCACTTCAATCAGCTCACGAGCTTACTCTCGTGAAACAGAGCTTGTTCGCCAAGCAAGTCTCGTGGCCCGAGTTGAATCAGTGGTTCACCGTCATCGCCGAGAGCGAGGACGCCGCCAGCCTTGTGCTCACCAAGCAGATCTCTTCCTCTATCGCCAAGTACCACAAGCTGGTCCGATTCATTCACATCTCCGACCAGTTCCCCCACGTGACCTAGTACGTCCCCCTCGTTTACCATATGACCGAGCGAGGCGCTGACCGATGCCCCTCTCCGCTAGCAAACGCATGATGCGGTTCGAGCTCAACCTGCCGACTCCGGAGCAGATGGAGGAGCTGGCCACGCTGATGCGCATGATCATCTTCCTCATCGACCACCTGCCCACCGTCAGGCTCCCTCCTGCGGTAAAGCCACCGTCAACGCCTTGCTCTTTTCTTTTTGACGTTCGAGTCGTTCATAAGTGGACTCATCACCATCCCCACCACCACAACCGTGCGTGTGTAGGCCAAGGCCAGAGCGGACAAGAAGAGGGCCAAGGCTGCCGAGGAGGAGGCCAAGGCCGCCCACGCGCAGAGGCAAGAGGCCGCGCAGCAGAAGAAGGCCGAGAAGAGGGCCAGCGACAAGGAGAAGCTCAAGGAGCTGCCCCCGGACCAGCAGGCCAAGGCCGCCGACAAGGAGGCTCGCCGCGCGCGCAAGAAGAAGATGGGCAAGCTCAAGGTACAGTAGTGCATCATCAACGCGTACGTTTTTGGTGTGTCTCACTCGCTCACCTGCTCGTCTTCTGTCTGTCCCAGGTTGTTTACGGCTAGACGAGAAGATGGAGAAGAAAGACTTGCAGAAGAGGAGAGAAAGAAACGGACAGAGAAAGAGGCAAACGAGGTGCCGCGCGTGTGCTCAGGGCGTTTGTTATTTATTCCTCGATGCAAACTATGTAACATGGGATGTTGCATCGCAAGCGTAGTGACCCGACGAGAGGGAAGAAGGTGAAGAGCTGAGGAGGAAGAAGAAGACAGAACGAGAGAAGGGTGGTGGAGCGGGGGAGAGAGCGAACTTAGCCGGGGCCAGAGTTGAGACCGAAGAGGCGCACTTTGTGCATGCGGGGCAGCTTCGACACAAGCAGCACGATGAGCGCCACGATGTTGATCACCATCATCAAGAAGTTGTAGTGCGTGTAGTGCGTCGTAAGGAGGAACCTGTGCCAAAATGCCTCAGAGGTGAGCTGACTCGTGTTGAGATCAAACAGGCAGATGAGATGGCGTACAGCACGATGGGAACCACAGTGAGCAGTTTCCTGGTGGGTGAGAACTGAATCCCTTGGTCCAATTGCTCCCACATGGTCAGCTTAGCATACTTGTCCTGATCTGAGCCCGTGAATGGCGCCCCTTTGCTCCAATGGAAGGCCATCCATGTCCCCTGCAGATGAGGTAAGCATTAAGCTGTTTGCGTTTGAAGGAAGGACAGACAAGACGCACCAACGCGTGCACGAGATTCGTGATAGTCCAGGCAGTGGATGGGGTAATGCCAGGAACAAATGTAAGGAAAATCCTGTGTGATATCCGAAAAATGAAGATGTAGATTAGCGCAGCAGCAAAAGGCCGAGCGGATCCAACGCAACGCACCTGAAGCCTATGATCAAGGACAAATAAGCCACCCAAGCGCCCTTGCTGTCTGCACTCGGGAGAAATGAATGGAGGATTAGGATTGTGTGGGGGGGGGAGAGATTCAAGCACCAAAGCGGTGCAGATAAGCACGTACCAAACCATGTCACGTTTCTGTTTTCCTCTAGTGATGCGTCCACCGTCTTCATCTTGCAGCAGAACAACAGCCGGCAGATCTAGATCAACGCAAATTTGCCTGTCTGATTGCTTCGCTGGCACGTCGTGTCTGCGTGCTGAGGTGGCACTCTGCGATGCGAGGCAACAGAAAAGGCCCCCGGAAATCTCCCGCAAAAGAAAATAAGACTGAAAATTGCAATCAACAACAGATTGATTCAATGATGAGGAGGGCGACATTGGCACTCTCGCGGGAGCAGGGCAGTGGGTGTATGCTGCTGGGCCGCTTGCCGGCCGTGAGCTCTCCTTTCACGTCGGGATCTCGCTCCCTTTCGACATCTGCCGATGATTTGCTCCACCTGTTCAAGCAGGCCGCCGCCAAGAGCGCGCCCTCGAGGCCCCCCGCCGCCTCGGCCCAGCAGGCGCGTCCTGTCAGCGCCGGGCGAGGCCGCCTGCCTACTTCCGCAGCCGCTACTTCGTCGGGCAATTGGGCTCAGCAATTGGCGAACCAGCTCGACGACCGGGTCGTCGAGAGCGAGAGCCCCGCCAGCCACCCTGCCGCCGCTCAGCCCCTCCACCAGGGCCAAGATGAAAAGAGGCAGCGCAAATTCCGCCCAGCCAGACATGCGTTCGATCCCTCGGCTCCTCGCGGGGGCAGCATGGAAGATGCGGCATCGCCGCTGTCGCGCGGAGGTCGTGGACGGAGGATGCGGGGTGGCGTCTCGCTCGGGTTCGATGAGGCTCGATTCCAGGACGCGGAGGATGGGGATGATGATGATGATTTCGACATGCGAATGGCCCTCCGCGAGGAGAAGGACGATGCGAAGGACACCGTTTCCCTCTCGTCGGCCATGGACGAGGGCGGAGACGACGATTGGGAAGCGATGGCCGCCGAGATCAACGCCTGGGGCAAGAAGCTGCAGAATTCGCTCCGGCCTCACATCGAGGTCCTGAACAAGCACACCAAGACCAGGCGCATGCGAAGGCAGAAGTACCGCGCCTTCCTCGAGCGCTGCCTCGCCCGTCGCGAGGCCAAGAGGTACCCCACCCACTCGCTACTTACTCTTTCATCTTCTTGCCCCCCCCCCCACGCTACGCGTTGCCTGTTGGCGTGCTCATCACCCCGGGGGACCACACTACAGGGGCGGTGCACCCAAGCCTGCTGGCTGGCCGTGGCCCAAGGAGAGGGACCTCGTCTACAACACCGACCTGTTCGTTCCGCTCACCCTCGAGCTCCAGGGCATCGAGGAGGAGGGAGAGGACCTGCACGCCCTGCTCACCCAACAGATGGAGGTTCCGATCTCTTCTCCCACCTCTCTCCACAACCAGCAGAGTGCGGTGCACCCACTAACGTTCACGCCTTCTTCATCTTCATCTTCATCGTCCAGGACGCCGCCCGTGCGATCGGGCACAACCCCTCGTGGCCGCTGGAGGAGAAGAGGAAGCTCATGCTCGGTCTCAAGAGGTTCTACGAGCAGGCCGTGCGTGCCGGTCCGCCCTCGTACGACCTGTTCGCCGACCATCGCCACGCCATGGACGACGACGACTTTATCGGCGGAGGCGGTCCGTCCAGCAGCGACTGATCGTTGCCACAAACTATTCTCCAACACAGTACCTTCACCTTCAAGCCAGCTTCTCCTTTCAGCTTCTTGGTGTAAGAGAGAGAGAGTGAGAGGAGGGTGTGGGTTGGTTGGTGGCCAACAGCCGAAGGGACGACGCCTGTTAACTGTCGACAGAGCTGCGAATTGGCCGAATTTTAAAGCGGATGGGCCAGTGGAGGGTGGAGATTGGCTTGCGTCCAAGCGACATTTGGCCAACTTTGCCTTCATCTCCCCCCGCACCAGGTTATCCTAGCCTACCCGCGCCTTGCATTTAAAAACGGACAGGCCATCGCCCAGGCCATTCCACCATCCCACTCACAACCACCACCACCTCCCAACCAAACAAACAACCCGCCATGTCCACCCCTCAGCACACCAACACCAACCAGCAGGCCCCTGCCGGCGGCTACCCCGTGCCCTCGGTGCACTCGGGCGCGCCCCTGTTCGGCACCGGCGCCAACGTGGTCCACGACGCGCCCATTGTGAAGAAGGACATCGTGCACGAGCACCCCCAGATCGTGCACCACGAGCATCACGTGCAGCCGGTCATCCACGAGAAGGAGCGTCACGTCCAGCCCGTCCACAAGACCGAGATCACCACCGAGCACCCGGTGCTCCACAAGGAGACGGTCGTGCAGGAGCCCGCTCGCGTGGAGACTGCCGGCCACGGTGTGACCGAGCCCCACCACGTCGGCATCGGCCAGAAGATCAAGGGCACCATGAAGGAGGTCCAGGGCACCATCACCCGCAACCCGGCCCTCAAGGAGGAGGGCAAGCTCATGAAGCACGGCGCCACCACCACCGGCACCACCCACTACTAACAAGGGGGAGAGACCTTCCACACCCACCACCATCTTTTCTCTTCTTCACTCTTCCCTCTCTCCCTCTCTTCTCTCTGTTCGTCATGAAGGCGAGTAGCTCGTCTCTCTCAAGTAAAGACCAACAAACAATTCCCTCTACTAGGGTCGGTGGTGTGGTTTACTTGATGCTTTCCCCCCTTGGGGACAGTTCTTCTCCTCAGAGGATGTGGAACTGGGAGTAGAGCAGGTCGCGCACCGCAAAGTAGTCGTCGCACAGAGCACCGTTCACGCTGATCTTGCTCCTCCCGCTGAGCCCTTCCGTTTCCTAATTTAATGTGCGCATGATTACCCACACAACGTTAGACACCCACACGACCAACGACACGACACGACACTTCGATAGGCGCATGTTTCGCGAGGGCACCTTCTTGAGCATGACCACACCGTTGCAAATCAACACACCAGCCGCGAATTCAGTCTGTGGCAAGGGCGTTGTATGAAGATGGTGGTCAATACACACCACACACCACCACACCACACACGGGGAGGGAAGGGAAGGTAAAGTGAGCGTACTCGGAAGCCGTGCTGTGTGAGGATGTCCTTGAAGTCGGAGAGGCGCACTTCGCCCACGAAGACCGGGTCGTGGGGCGGGATGATCTCCTCGGGGGCCTGCTCGAGCTCGAGCTCCATGCCCTCACCTGCACGACCAGCGACACACAGTGAACAACGGCGAGAGAGCCGGACCGTGTGTGTGTGTGTCGTGTTGGTGTGTGCATTGGTACCGCGGCGCGGCGCAAAGCCTGTGGGGTTAAGCACGCCGTTGACGTAGGCCACCTCTCGGTCGCCCACCTTCATGAACTCCTCCTCCAGCGACTTGAGGAGCGCCTCCTTGACCTTGACCTGGTTTTACGGAAGTCGCGTTACACGGACACAACGCACGTGAGTGGCTACTCAAACATAAACCATACAACGGACCCATGACACATCGCGATATCGACATTGAGCGCTATATCTCTAATAACGAGAGAAACATTATCGGGCGCTGGGGTGTACGCACTCGGTAGATGTTGGTGTCGGAGGTGAGATCCAAGGTCTCGTTGTCGTCCGGCGTGTAGACGCTGTTGCACACTGTTCGCGTGTCGGCGCAGTACTCCTTCAAGTGCTCCACCGACTCGGGGGAACCGTGGAACAGCACCTGCAGGAGACATCACCACCGTCGCATCGGACAGCCAACGTTAACGGTTGGTTGGGGGCCAATGGGCATCGTCATCAGAAGAGATGCGGTATGACGCGTACCATCTTTCGCGGGGCGACGTGGGCCAGGATGGTCTTGATGGAGCGCCCGTCAGACCGGCCCTCAAAATCGATGTACTTGATCGTGCATTTGACCTCCACCTTCCTCTCCACCGCTGAAGAGGGACGACAAAGAGGTCAGCAACAGACCATGAATAACATCAAATAAATAATATTCATCAATAGCAAATATACAGGAGAGCTTATGTGGCAGCCACGTATTGTCACAATAAAAATGACAATGTTAATGGGGGGGGGGACGACACGTACTGATGCACTTGGTCGGTACCGCCTCCTCCTCCACCGCCGCTTGTCCCTCGCCGCCCTCGGTCTCCATCTTGTCACCTCCTTCGCCGCGCGCGTTCTGCATAACAGAGCACGTGAGCACTTGTGTGCGTGTGGCGTGTGTTAGGCGCTGGTACCAGCGAGTCGGCCGTCAGCGGGAAATCGCGCTGGCTTGGTGGATGAAGGAAGTGCTGCAGGTCGATCAGCTGTCCGTAGTCGTCGAACTTCTGCCTCACGTCCTCGTGCGGGAAAAGCGGGCACACTTGTGGCTCGTAGTAGTTGTCACTATTCTTGGGCGCAAACCTGTGGACATCGCCATAGCGCAAACATTAATGACTCGTGCGTCGTGTAGTGTCGTGCATAGGGCAAGTCGTAAGTAGTACCAGTCGCAGTTCTCCTTGAAGGGATTGAAGGAATGGGCGGTTGTGTGGAACAGGAGGGACACGTCGTCCTCCTCTTCGTCGATCTCCTCTGCTTCGTTCTTTCGCTTCTCCTCCTCCTGCCGGTGTTCGAGCGATGCGCTGCATAAGTCCCCGTGCAAGGCCCGCGCGTTGTTGGTGTGTACGCACCTTCTGCTGTTCCTCGAGCAGTTTGCGCGCCTTCTCCTCCTGCTGCTTTTGCCTCCATTCGCGCAGCTCCGCTCCCTCCAGTGGCACTCGCCGATGCAACTGAACCGGCGCGCACGAATAATTAATGATAATTGTTAATTTGTTTTTAAATAGCATAAAACAAAGCACTGCAGTTATTGGTGCGGAGAGAAGGAAGCGGTACCTCGAGCCCGAGCGCCGGCGGTTGTTGGGTGAGGACCAGATGGCCCAGCGTGCCGGGCTGCGGTCGGTCAGTGAATATCACCGCGTGTCGTGGGTTGGACGACCACTCGACGAACAGATCGCGCGCGAATCCCCATTCCAGGGAGGCCGTGGTGGCCAGCACGACCAGAGGTTTCGGAAGCGCTTCCAATTCCTCCACGCTGTGGCACAATCGCACGAATCTATACAATGCGCGCGCACGCAATGCCGGGTAAGTGCTTGTGGCATGCACCACGACACAACAACACGACACGACACTCACGTACTTGAATTCAAAGGGATTGACACGATCGAGATCAAAGCTCTTCTGCACGGCGGTGGACATCCACTCGAGCTGACTCTTAGCGAATTCGACCGTGTTGTAGGCCTGCTTCTCCAGCAGCACGAGGCCGTACTGGCTCAAGCGATAGTACCTGTGTGGGCCATTAAATAAATAAGTTTTAATATCGTTTTTAAATGATATAATATAATAAATCAAACGAGGAAACGGCAGAGCGTACGCCCAGTGCTGGTCAAAGGTGAGAAGCAGTTCCAGCACTCGGCCGGCCGTGTCGGTCGGGAGCAGAACATTACCGTCGCCCTTCAGGGTCTTCATCGTGGTGTCTGCCAGGAAGGTTTAGTAGTCTCTTGAAGCGTGCGCCCCTGCAAGTGCGGCCAGCGCAGATGGTGAAGAGTTTAGGCTGTTGTGAACGCACCGAGTAGGTCCATATCGCGGGAGCGACGTGAGCTCTGCGTGGAGAGGCCATTGAAGGCGTCGGTGATGAGCAGCGTGGGCCGGTTGAGCGTCTCGAGCACCGTCGGGTTGAGGTGTCGCTCCTTCTTGTGGTTGTAGTCGACGGCGTACAGGATCTCCTCAGTCTCCTTCGTGATCTTCCACACCGTGCCACCGATCATGTGGCCACCGACATACCTACACGGAACATGACGACGTTGGTGTGAGCAACGAACGGTTCATCAGCGCACCACAATGAAGCAAAGAAGAAGAAGAGGAGGAGGAATGCAGTACGGGGTGAGTTCGATGCCGGCACCACGGCCGGTCAGGCGCACGTGCTGCGAGTACTTGAGTTGCTCGAAGCGCTCCTCGTTGAAGGCGGCGTCGACGTCGTCCAGGTTCCACACGTCAAAGTCCTCGTCCTTCTTTTTGGACTCGAAGGCGTCGTAGAGGAACATCTGGCCCATCTTGAAGATGGGCATCGTCGCGTACACTTTCGCCTTCAGCCCCCACTGCCCTGCCAGCACCGGCAACGCTCCCTGTGTGTGGCGCGGCTCCCGTTGGTTAGTGCATGCAGATCTTTGCCTAAGCTCAATTGAGGGCCGCGGAGGCCGAATTACCAGATGCAGAAGATCAGGGTGGGACAGCAGCACGGCGTCGATCTTGGGGATGTAGGCCTTCACATTCTCGAGAGCCTCGATGTCGAATTTGTCGTCCCAGCCGCAATCGAGCAGAATTCGGTACTCGTCGATTTCGAGCAGCGAACAGAAGGGCCCCTCCGTCTTTGATCCATAGATCGGCGTGTACTTGACGATGGCCGTCATCGCTGTTCCCACAGCGCACCTCCCGCCTTCGCTCCAATTCGAAGGAAAAGAATGGGCTCAGACAAAATCGAAAAAGAAAATAAATCGCAAAACAGAAAACATTCACAGAAATCGCAATCGAACAAGAAGAAGAGCGATCATGCAGGTGCGTGGACCACCTCAAGAGACAATCCTTGCTGCGATACCTCCTTTTGCACAAGGGATTCATGATTAAAGTTAAATCTTGTTTAATTGTAGGCCTCCGAGAAAGAAGAGTTTAGAAGTTATCTTGAGAAGAGCGGCATCATTGACTCGCTTACCAAGGGTAAACGCTTCACCGCCCCCCTCCGATGCTGCCATCTCGGCCCCCTTGCATCAAAAGAATGATCCGCGTAGCATCTTTTTTCCATTTTATTTTTGCTGATTATTGTGACGTACAGTGCTGGTTGGGCTCTACGAGGAGCAGGACAAGCCCAGCAGCGCTCTCGAGTACGTCCATCTTTCTCCTCTTCCGCGCTTTCACTTTGCAGGCCGCACCCGCGGGTGGCTAAGGCTGGCTGTCTACGCAACGTGTGTGTGTGTGTGCAGTTTTGTGCGACAGAAGCTCGGCGCCACGTTGGAGGACGCTGCCACGGTGGAGAGCATCAAGAAGGAGAACGCGGAGCTGAAGAAGGAGAACGCCAACCTCAAGAAGCAGATTGCTGAGCTCACAAAGGCCCAACAGCCGCAGTAACTCTCGTTGTGCTTCATCAACTCCATCAACACGCTTTGTGTGCGCAAGAGGGATCGTGACCAGCCCCCAGCATCCACACCTCTTCTTCATTGGGATTGAGTGGTGAGGCGAGCCCAGCGCTGCAGAGACGCCAGGTCGGGCGAGGCGAGGAAGCCCTGCGCCATGCCCTCCTTGCCGCCTCCCTTGCCGCCCACAGTCGCCAACATGTCCTGCAGCACTGCAGGCACCAACGCGCACAGGTCAACACACGACACCGAGTCCCACGAGCTGTAGATGGTCCACACGCGGTACCCTTGTTGGCCTTCAGGGCCGGCAGTTGGTCGGTGGCCAGGGCGCAGATGACCTTTCGCCCGGAGACGACCACGTGCACCGAGCCGGGCTCCTTCTCGCGCAACTGTTCGGCCTTCTTCGCCAGCACCTTGTCGTCGTCGCCCTCCTTTACACGCGGATAAATAGAAGGTTAGGGCGCGCGTGTGCGTGTGCGTGCGAGTGTGTCGTGTGTCGAGTGTGTCGCACCGGATAGACGTGGACGGCCAGCGGGTGGCCGGAGTAGGTGCCGGCGAGGGACTGGCTCGCGCTGCTGTTGGCCGCGGACGAGGCCAGCTTCCCCTGGAGAACACCGACCTCCTTCTCCAGCTCCCGCTCCCGCGCGAGCAGCCGCTTGACCCGCTCCTCGATCTTCACGGGGGCCACCTCCAGGGTGCGGCCCAGCGAGCTCAGGTACTGGTACTGCGCGTCGTACCAATGGTCGGCCGCCTCGGCCGCCACCGCCTCGATTCGGCGGATGCCCAGCGCTACCGACGTCTGGCCGGTGATCTTGAACGGCCGAATCTCACCGGTGCTCGCGGCGTGAGTGCCCGAACAGAGCTCGGTCGAGAAGCCCGGCACCGAGACCACGCGCACCACGGGCGGGTACTTCTCCGAGAACAGACACATTGCCCCACTCTCGACCGCCTTGGCGTACTCTCGCATGTCGGTCGCCACCGGCGTGTCCTGCACCACCACCACCAACCACCAGGTCAGTCAACGATTAATGAATGGTGATGGAGTGAGACGTACAGCGGCGATGACTTCGCGCACGTTGTGTTCGATGCGCTGGAGCTGGTCGTCGGTCAGCGGAGAGTGGTGGGTGAAATCGAATCGAAGCCGGTTGGCGTCCACCAACGACCCTGTGCGCAGTATGGGTGAGCGCGTGAGTCAGAGATAAATATGAAGCAAGACAAATACCGGCTTGCACGATGGAGGTGCCCAGGACTTGGCGCAGAGAGGCGTGGAGCAAATGCGTGGCCGTGTGGTGCGCCCTGACTCCGCGCCTGTGCCTGTCGTCCACTTCTGCTCTAAGCCCAACCTAATAGACTCCAATAAGCTCGATTATTGCGCGTGCGTGCGTGCGTGCGTGCTACCTGTCCATTGATGAGCATGTCGGCCAGCTCCTTGAGCTCACCTTCACTCACTTCCTGGCCCTGCTCGCCCTTGTCGACCTTGACGCGCAGCACCAGACCGCCCTCATAGGGAATCAGCGAGTCCTCCACCCGAAGCCGCAGCTCCGACAAAGTCGTACCCGCCCCGCCCGACACGACCAACCTCCCTGTCCACGCCAATACCATTTGACATTTTTAATAATTGATGATCAATGGTGAAGTCAATGGCGGTGGCACCTCTGTCCCCGACCTGGCCGCCGGCCATGCCGTAGAACGGGCACGGGGAGATGCTGAGCCATAGGGTGCGTCGCTGGATGTCGGGCAGGAGCGCAACGACAGAGGTCTCCTCCTCCACCTGCCTCGCGTAGCCCGTGAACTCGGGTGCGATGCCTGGGCCGGGGACGAAGAACGTAAGGTGCCGCGGTGTGATGTGTGGTGTGTATGTGTGATGATGTTAACGTACCTTCGGCCATCCACTCCTTTACGGCGGTGGGCACGCCGCTTTCGCCCAGCTTGACCGACGAGGGCGCGGAGGACGACAGAGAGAAGGCGTGTGCGCGCGACTTCTCACGCTCCTCGTCCATGAGTCGATCTACGGCGTTCATGTCGAACGTCTTGTTGTTCTCCTTGACGATCAAATGCGTGAGGTCGATCGGGAAACCTGAGTGTGTGTGTGTGTGTGTGTGTGTGTGTGTGTGTGTGTGTGTGTGTGTGTGTGTGTGTGT
>CDFE01062640.1:18239-30480 GCA_000826465.1 Acanthamoeba mauritaniensis | reverse complement strand
ATGGCTTTTGATGAATGAAATCCCAGAGGCGTAAATGATTTTCTCTGTTTTTCCTGGGGCTACTGCGACGGGAGCCCGTCACGTGCGCTTCATTACGGCAGACCGCCGACACGGCGACGTCGGCGAGGACATCACAGTGCCAGCAACACAAAGGGGAGGGAACAGGCCTTCTTCTTCTTCTTCTTGTTTGTGATCTACCAGTTGTTGAAGCCCAGGCCCTTGGCCGACGTGCCCTGGCCGATGCCCGCCAGGAATTCTCTCTCCAGCTCCTGAAACAACTTGTCCTGCATTCACACACATACGGCACGCGAGGGCTGCGGTTAGTGAAGGAGGACTCAAGGACGCTTCGTGAGCCCAAGCAGAAGAATGACGAGTACCTGGCCCGGTCCCGCGGCTTCCGGTGGCGGAGGCGGTGCTTGCAGCAGAGCTTCGTTCTCTTTCTTCTTTGCGCCCATCAGCTTGAGAAACTTTTCCTTTCTCGCAGCATCGCCGAGATCAGCGTTCGCCCACGTCGTGGCCGCCTAGGACAGAGTGAAGAGCGAGTATGATGAATGAGCTCACTTGCACGGACGAAGCAAGGCCGCGGCTCGTACCTGTGCGGTCTCCGTCTTCTTGCCGCTCCAGAGGAGCTTCTTCTTGTGTTCCGTCGACTGGGTCTTGGGCTGTGGTGACGCCTGCTGGCCGGCCAGCAGGTTTTGCATGTGGGCCAGCTGCATACCAGCCGCCGGGTGGTTGGGTAGAAGGCCTCCTGCTCGCAGTTGCGCGAAATGCACCTGGGTCGCGGCCATGAGCTCCGCGGGCGTGCGCATATGGGCCTGAGGTCTCGGCGCAGCCGGCACGGTGGCAGCGGGAGCGGCGTCCCACTTGTTCGCCCTTCTGCTGCTGCTGCTGCCATCGTCCCTCCTCCGCTCTTGAGATGGGGACCGACTACGTTCCCTGCTCCTGCTCCTTCCGCTGCCCCCACCGCGTCGAGACGATTTCCTTCTCTCCCTGCTGCGGCTCCTGTCCCTGCTACGCCTTTCGTCGTTGCGTCGTGACCTGTCTCTGCTTCTGCTGCGGCTCCTGGTTCGACTACGGCTTCTGTCCCGATCCCTTCGTCCCCCTCTTCGCCTTCCACGGTCTCGGCTGCGGCTGCGGCTGCGCTCGCGCCTTCCGCGAGCTCGCTCTCGGCTGCGGCTTCGACTGCGATGCTCACTCCGGCCCTTACGCTCAGCACCGCTGGAGCCTTGTTGCCCGACGCCGGCACTATCCCTGGGACCCTCACGGGATTCAGGGCTCCGCGAGAAACGCTGCCGCTTGGACGCAGGAGCGACAGCTGCCGTGCCGCTGGCCTCTCGTGGTCGCTTCTCCTTGTGCTCCTCTGCTCCCTACATTGGGGGGGGGGGAGAAAAGAGAAGGAGGGTTCACTTCACTGTACGTGTCAGCAGGTCTGTCTCTACTCACATGATCTGCGTAATTGAAATTGGTGTTTTTCTACAATTTCACTTT
Organism: Acanthamoeba mauritaniensis; assembly: GCA_000826465.1. Classification (NCBI taxonomy): domain Eukaryota; phylum Discosea; order Longamoebia; family Acanthamoebidae; genus Acanthamoeba; species Acanthamoeba mauritaniensis. The sequence continues at coordinate 28,992 of CDFE01062640.1, read as the reverse complement.
CTCATCGCAACTCTTGCTCGCGTTAAATTGGGTGTACCTGCACCGTGGCCTCGCCGTTGCTGCTGGCACCGTCCGGCCGTGGCATAGCTCCCTGCTTCCTTTCCATCTTGAGTCCTGGCCGCAATTTTTTTTGATCGAGCACCCTTCCAGGAGTCCGAAATTTCGTCAATCTGCGGCGACCAATCATGATTTTTCAGCCCTCAGCAGAAGGGCAGTAGGCGCGGGAGAGCATAAATAGAAGACCAACAGGGGGGGACAACATGCCACGCCCCCACCTCGCCCCCACCCCCTTCCACCTGTTCTCCTCCTCGTCTTCACCCCAACTGGCGCCAGACTGGTGGAGGATCAAGTGGAGCGTGTGAGAAGGCGATCTCTTGATTTTCGATTTCGATTTCAATTTATAAATAATCACGATGGCTACGCGACTGGACCGCCTGCTCAACTTGCTGGAGAGTGAGTGCCTCTGTCCTGCCCACGTTGTTTCGGTTTACCTGCTTGTTGCCCTACTGACGGGCCCACTATGCAGCTGGCTCTACGCCCGCCATAAGGCAGACTGCCGCTTCGCAAATTGGCGAGATCCAGAAAATTCATCCATACGATCTCCAAAATTTGCTCAAGAGGGTATGCTACTTGCTATGCCTACGTTGTGGAGTGCAGTCCTCCTAAAGCATTTCCTCAATGTAGGCGAGAATCGTGCTGCGCAACAACAATTGGGATGCACGTGTAGCAGCCGGGCAAGCGATTGATGCCATCGCGTCCAACGTGCCGCTCTGGAACCCAGCCCCCAGCCCCACCACGCAACCTGGTAAGTGCGACCCTCTCGACCGCTCAAATCTCTGAATCGCTCAAATGAAGACTCTCGCAACAGAGCTGGTGGCGGAAGTGAAAAAGGAAGAGCCCACTGCACTCACCACGCTTATGAGCTTTGACACATTCAACGTGACACGAGTACTCGACAACGGCAAGAAGTTGCTTGCATCCGGAGGCGAGGTACCGTTAGACAAACACTCGTGTATACTCCACGAAGTGAGCGGGCTTCTGACACCACGTGAACGCACAGGAGTTTGATATTAACCTCGATGAGATGCCGCTAGCCGAGAGGCTGGCTTTCCAGCGAGCTCAGCTGAAGCAGAACTTGGGCATGGTGGGCCAGTTCGGTGACGATGACGATCTGATCTCCGATGAGGACCTCGTCATGCACACCAAGCTCGAGCAGGCCAAGAAAGAGGAGGAGGTCAAGCGCGAGGCCGAGGTCGAGAACACCGAGGGCATGTCCGCGCGCCAACGCAATGCTGCCAAGAGGCGCGCCAAGAAGATGGCCAAGGATACCACCACCAAGCGAGGCAGAGGTGCCAGCGCCTCTGCCTCGGCACCAGCACCAAAGATTGATGAAAGCGCGCCCAAGAAGGGCCGCAACATGAAGACGGTGGTGACCGACCAGCCGCAATCGTCCGACAAGGTGGTCCTCGAGTCTGTGGTGGACAACGAGAAGGCGTACGAAGACACGACCGTTTGGCCCTTCCAAGACATAACCGAGGATCTGTGCCACGATCTCTTCAAGTACGTCTTCGCCTCCGCCTCTTTTGCAGCGTTTCCCGAGCTTCCCGACTCACGCCCACCACGACAGCCCCAATTGGGAGGTGAGGCACGGCGCAGGTGTCGGTCTGAGGGAGATCTTCAAGACACACGCCAAGGGTGCTGGGAAGACGGTGGGTGCGACTGCGGAGCAGCTCGAGAATCAGAACAGGGCCTGCCTTCAGGACTACGCCCTCCGCTTGCTCTGCGTGTTTGCGCTCGATCGATTCGGCGATTACATTTCCGACCAGATGACCGCGCCCGTCCGAGAAACTTGCGCTCAGGCTCTGGGTACACTCGCCTCTGCTTGCTGGCTTTGATTGCCTGCTATATGGCAAGCGCTGATAAGCTCATGGGGTTTGGGATATGTAGGCGCTCTGCTGAAGCACATGAACGCGGAGGACGTGCGCCGAGTGTTGGATATCATCCTGATGTTCACACAGAGAGAAGAATGGCAGGTGCGACACGGAGGCATGCTTGGCCTCAAGTACGTGGTAGCAGTACGCAGGGACTTGGCGGAGTTGATCCTGCCTCAGGTTCTGCCCGCCATTATTCGCGGGTACGTTTTTCATTTCTGCATCCCCATCATGTGCCATGCCGCGGAGAAGGTGCGTACCTTGCGCTGACCTTGTCTCGCTGAAATCCTCAAACAGCTTGCAGGATCTGGATGACGATGTGCGGTCAATCTCAGCCGGCTCGCTTCTTCCCATCGCTGAAGCCACTGCCCGGCTTCAACCACAACTCATGCCCGACATCCTCACAATTCTATGGGACACCCTGACCGATCTCGACGACCTCTCGGCATCCACCACCAGCATCATGAACCTGCTGGGTACTTTCACGCTCCCTTGTTTGGGGAATGATGAAGGTCATCAAGTCTTGGCTTACCGTGTTGTTTCTCTCCAGCCGAGTTCTATTCCTTCCCCTCGGTTCTGGAGCTCTCTCTTGGCCAAGTGGCTCAGTCCTCCGCGCACCCTCTGGCGACGCTGGTGCCGCGCCTATGGCCTTTCCTTCGACACACCATCGCCTCCGTGCGCCTCTCGGCTTTGAAGACGTTCGAAAAGCTGCTGTCCATGTCCGCGCAGACGGTCCGCCTGTGGTTGCCCCCAATCCTGCCCGAGGCCCTCAGCAACGTTTTCCGTAACTTCATGCTCGAGGAGAAAGCGGACATCGTCGAGAAGTCCCACACGGTGTGGAATCTCGTCGTAGCCATCGCGCAGGTGCGTTGTTCTCTAAGCTCTGCATCACTTCACCTATGGTCAGTCGCTCACCATGATCCTTGGCTGGGATAGGGACCGGCCGTGCGACAAGCAGCGCATCGTTCGCTTACGACGTGGTTCTCCGCGCTCCACGGGTCGCCCTACCCAACGGCCGCTGGCTCATCGTCGTCTGGGCTCTCTTCTTCCACCGGTTCCGCGCCGGCCAAGGGCCGACGAGGGCGCCCGCGGAAGCAGGACGTGGAAACGGACGACCAGCCGGCGACCGGCGCTGGACGGGGCAAGCGAAAACGCGGTAAAGCCGCCGCGGCCGGTCCATCGTCGCCGCAGACTGCCAGCGAGGGACCAGCGACGAAGAAGCGAGGCGTGGCACAGGCAGAGCCTGACGACGCTTCACCATCGGATTTGTCCTCCTCGTCCGCTGCGGTGGGCCGACCGGTCGACAACGGAGAAGCCAGCGAGGCCAGCGCCAGAATGCGGATTGCGGGAGCGAAAGCGCTAGGCGCATTGGCTCGCGCATGGCCAGCGGAGGTAGCATCTCGCGCAATGCTTGTGTTTGTGGTGTGTCGTGTGCGCTGAGCACGTTTGGTGAATTATTAACTGACGCGTATGCTCCCTCGCGCGCAGAACCTAGATGAGCTGTACAGCGTGCTGCTCTCCCAGATCAGTTCCCGCTCGGCGGCGCAGCAAATGGCAGCGAGCTTGGTCCTCACGGAGTGGGGCTATCTGGTCCATCCCGCACTGGTACTTATTTCTCTACCACGCCTCTTGTTAGTGGTCTTGCTATCTAACAGCTGCTCTCGTTCTGCCGCTCGCTCGCAGCCGCCATGCCAACCGTTCCCTGCGCAGATGAGCGAGGCACTCAACTCCCGCCTGTCGAGCGAGGAGGAATACAGCGAGATCGAGTCCCACCGAACCAAGCTCTACGCCGAATGCTCGGTGCTCATCCAGAGCCTCGTCTCGGTGGGCATACCCGCGGGAAGCGACCCCCTGCCAATCACCGAACATCAGTGCGTCCACAAGGAAATCGCCCTGCAGCTGGTGCGCCTCTCCTTCGCACCGGCTTTCTGGCGACGCACAATCAATCATACCTGAGCTCACTCTACCACCAACTCAGGCCACCGATGTGTTCGACGCTTGCTTCGTCCGATTGGCCGCACTCGAAGCCTCTGTCAAGACGCAGTTGCAGGCCCGACGGAAGCGCGTCTTGGCTTGTCTGGGTACCTCTTCTCACCCGGCCATTCGTGTATGGCCCGCTGAGCGTGTTGCTATGCTTCGGCTGACGACCTTCTGTGACTGCCACTAGCACAATACGACGAAGAGGAAACGAGGCTCCGCGTGACGGTGGCGTCGTGCATCGCATCGGCGGTCGTGGCTCTCGAAGCCCTGCCCGACAAGCTCAACGTGCTCATTCACGCACTCATGAACGCCGTCCAGAAGGAGACCAGTGCCGTCTTCCAGCGACGGACGGGCCACGCCCTGGCTCACCTCCTCCGCCTGTGCTCAGGTACCTTGCCCTCTGGGTCCTCGTGTATACTTTTTATCGACACTCTGCGCCGGTGACTGATCGCGTCGTTGTCTGCAGTTCGCACGCCCTGCCCGAACCCTCGCATCATCAAGAACCTGTGTACATACCTCTGCACGATCAGGCCCAAGGGCCTGTGGGCCGCCGAGGACAGCGAGGAAGCGGGTCGCGAGCGGAAAGCCAAGGAGGAGACCGAGGGGAGCGACGCCGCCCGGGCACAGGCCGCGGTTGAGGAGCAGGAGAACCTCGTCAAGAGCCGTGGCGCCACGTTCGCGCTAGTCGCCTGTGCCGAGTACTTCCAGGAGACCCTCTTCCAGGGCCTGCCCTGGCTCTGGGAGCTGATGTGCCTGCCGCTTCAACACGCCGAGGTGTCAGCCCCGCTGATGGACGCTCTCCAAGTGACGGCGACCGTTGTGCCGCACCTGCACAGCACCCTGTACCCCAAGGTCATCGACGAGCTGCTGCCTCTGCTCTTCTACTTTGTCACCTATCATCACTCGGGCGTGCGCACATGTATGGCCAAGTGTTTGGCCACCATTTGCAAGGTACCTAACCACGCGCTCTCCCCCCCGACGTTCCATTTTGCTCGTTTGCGCTCTGAACAAACGTCCTCGACGGAGCAGACCATCACCCACCCGGCCATGCGGCAAGTTGTTGGCCGCCTCCTGCCCATGCTGGCCGACGTCGAGAATGTTGACAGTCGGCTGGGCGCCACCGAAGCCCTGCACAGTGCGTTCTGCTCCTGCGACCATTCCGCGCTGTTCAGTCGTGCGCTCGTGCTCACCCGCTGCGGTTTCATTTCTTCTTCGTACGAAAGGTATCATCAGCACAATAGGTAGCGAGATTCTTCCCTACATCGTGTTCCTCGTGGTCCCCATATTGGGTCGCATGAGCGACTTCAACGAGAGAATTCGCAAGGTGGTCACCTACTGCTTTGCCACCCTCATCAAGCTCATGCCCCTCGAGGTACCACTCCCGCCCCGCCTAGACAGTACACCAATCAAACGCTGACGGCGTTGTGGTGTGTGTGTGTGTGTGTCGACAGTCTGCCATTCCCGACCCGCCGGACCTGCCCAAGGAAATGGTGGAGCAGAAGCAGCGGGAGCGACGGTTCTTGGAGCAGCTACTCGACGGGTCCAAGCTCGACAACTACGCGCTCCCGATCAAGATCAACGCCGAACTGCGCAAGTACCAGCAGGAGGGCGTCAACTGGCTCGGCTTCCTGAACAAGTACCAGCTCCACGGCATCTTGTGCGACGACATGGGCCTCGGCAAGACCCTCCAGGCCATCTGCATCATCGCCAGTGACGACTTCCACCGGCGAGAGCAGTTTGAGCGGACCAGGTCGCCCGAGTTCGCGCCCATCCCGTCGCTCGTGGTGTGCCCGCCCACCCTCTCGGCTCACTGGCACCAGGAGATCCTTAAGTTCTGCGAGAATCGACTGCGCCCGCTGCAATACTACGGCAAGCCCCAAGACCGCAAGAGGTAACACACGTTCACAGCACACACGCGCGTACACTACGCGAGAGGGAGAGGGCGGTACGCTGATTCATCGATGATATGCACACAAACCAGGATGCAGGAGCAGATGCGCGAATACGATGTGGTGATCATGTCCTACGACATCCTGAGAAATGACATCGACCAGCTGAAGGCCTTCACCTTCAACTACTGCGTGTTGGACGAGGTACACATACGCACACACGATCGGGCGTGTCGGCTACAGCTAATGGCTAACAACTGAGAAATGTCATCGTGCAGGGCCACATCATCAAGAGTGGCAAGACTAAGATCACGCAGGCCGTGAAGCAGGTCCAGGCCAACCACCGAGTCATCCTCTCCGGCACACCCGTTCAGGTAGGGCAGCAATTGACCTTTTCGTGGGCATTAGGGCTCATCGTCTCATCCCCATCGCTCCTCCTACTGCCGCTACATAGAACAACGTGCTGGAGCTCTGGTCCCTCTTCGACTTCCTGATGCCCGGCTTTTTGGGCACCGAGCGCCAGTTCCAACAGATGTACTCCAAGCCCATCCTCGCCAGCAAGGACCCCAAGTGCACCCCCAAGGACCAGGAGGCACGCTCACCCCTCCTCCTCCCGGACGCCTTACCCTGGTGATCCCAAGAAGAATGCTAAGACGACGGACGTACACAACACGCACGATACACGTCAACAGGCGGGCACGTTGGCGCTCGAGGCGCTGCACAGGCAGGTGCTGCCGTTCTTGCTGCGGCGAGTCAAGGAAGACGTGCTGGGCGATCTGCCGCCCAAGATCATTCAGGACTACTACTGCTACCTGTCGCCACTCCAGGTGCGACTCTACGAGGACTTCTCCAAGACACAGGTCAAGCAGGGCATCGCCAGCAGCATCGCCACGATGGCCAGCCAGGAGGAGGCGGTGGCTGCCAAGGCCACGACCGAGAGCAAGGGCAAGACAACACACATCTTCCAAGCCTTGCAGTACCTGCGCAAGCTGTGCAGCCACCCGGCCCTTGTGCTCAACGACCAGCATCCGGAGTACGAGGCCATCAAGAAGGAGTACGGCCTCGAGTCGCTCCGCTCCCTCGAATCCGCCCCCAAGCTGCAATCGCTCAAGTACGCTTCGTTCTTCTTCCCCCAACAGTTGCAAGCTCTTCGCTTTTCATTGTCTCATTCCTTCTCTTCACCGTTTTTTCTCGACAGGCAACTCCTGAACGAGTGCGGCATCGGCATTCCCCAGGTGGAGAAGGCCGAAGATGCCACGGAGCCCATCGGTATTGCCCTCATTGCTCCCCTCCTTTTTGCATGCGATGTACTTAAACCAACCACCTGTTTGGTGATTTGGGCGCGCAGTGAGCAACCACCGAGTGCTGATCTTCGCGCAGCTCAAGTCGATGCTGGACATCATCGAGACCGACCTGCTGAAGGCCCACATGCCCAACGTGTCCTATCTCCGCTTGGACGGCATGGTGGCCGCACAGCAGCGCCAGAACGTGGTATCCAAGTTCAACGCCGACCCGACCATCGACATCCTCCTGCTCACCACCCACGTGGGCGGCCTCGGCCTCAACTTGACCGGCGCCGACACGGTCATCTTCGTTGAGCACGACTGGAACCCGATGAAGGACCTCCAAGCCATGGACCGGGCGCACCGAATCGGACAGAAGAAGACCGTCAACGTCTACCGCCTCATCACCCGCGCTACTCTCGAGGAGAAGATCATGGGGTACGATACCTACTTGCTGTGTGTGCGGTGTGTGCGGTGTGCGGTGGACTGAAGCTTGTGATGGCGTGCAGGTTGCAAAAATTCAAGATGAACATCGCCAACAGCATCGTCAACTCGGACAACGCGAGCATCCGCACGATGGACACCAACCAGCTGCTCGACCTCTTCAACTTCTCGGCCGAGCAGGCCGGCACGTTGCCCGGACTGGAGCAAGCATCTGGAAAGGGTATGCCACCACCACCACCTTGGCCCAACCGTATCATGATTGTCACCGGTGGTCAACTGACCTTCTTCTTCATGAAGGCGACGAGGGCGTGAAGAAGGCCGGCGGAGCGCTCAGCAAGGTGCTCGACGGCCTCGAGGAGTTGTGGGACGAATCGCAGTACAACGAGGAGTACAACCTCGACTCCTTCCTCGAGCGTATGCAGTGAAGCCCACACAAACAACCCCGCATCAAGAAGGCCTGGTCTACATTCATGCCAAGCTTGGCGACTTCTTCTTCTTGGAATCAAAGCTACAAAAATGAGGATAATTTCTTTTTTTTGTCTCCACCTTTTTGCTGTGGTCCATCTTCTTCTTTTCCAAGAGAACCAAGATGGAGGAGCTGAATCAGGCCTTGGCGCTAATTGAGCGGGCATCGCATGAAATTCAGGTACCTCTCGCCTCTGTGGCACTACCACCACTGAGCCACAACGATTTCGGGCCCCGTTGGCTTAGCTTCGTCCTTCATCTCCTTTCTGCAGCAAGGCAATCCATCTCCGGAGGCGCAGAAGGTCCTGCTGAGCTTTCAGGAAAAGTCCAATCCTTACGAGCTCTGCAAGTACATCCTCGGTTCGTCCATCTTCCCTTTTGCCTCAAATCTTGATTAATTCAATCAATTAATCTTTCTCTCTTCTTTTCGATTTCATTTATTATTCTTTTTCTTGTGCCATATTAATATAACCACATAACTTGCTCTTCTGATCAGAGAACAGCAAGGTGCCCACGGCGCAGTTCCAGAGCGTCTCCACCATCCGCCGGGCCGTCCTGCGCGAGTGGTCCGCCCTGTCGCCGCAGCAGAGGGACAGCATTCGCGACTTCCTCCTCCAGTTCCTCGTCAACAACCACGCCGCGTACTCCATCCACATACATTTTCCTGTCGCACGTTGCGTCGTGTTGTGCGCTGATGTCGTTGGTCGTGCCGTTGGTCGTGTCGTGTCGTGTTGTGCGCGTGGTGACACAGGCTCCAGAACTTTGTCAAGTCTCAGCTTCTGCAGTGTGTGGCGGTGCTGATCAAACGGGAATGGGTCGACATCGAATTCCCCTCGCCCACGTTGCAACCCAACCCGCAGTTCAAGGAGGCCACGTTCCAGAAGATTCTCACACTCCTCGGTGGCGAGATGCACATGGTACGCGCACGCGCACGCGCACGCACCACCGCACACGCGCACGCGTATTTACATTGATGTGGTTGGTGTGGTCGATGTACAGAAGCGTCAGGGCGTGGGTCTGTTGCTCGCGCTGGTGAACGAATTCTCATCCAAGCAGACCAACAGCGAGACCAAGCTGCCCGTCACCTACCACCTCAAGTGCAACCGCTCGTTCGCCGTGCCTCTCCCACAACCCTCTTCTCTGCCACGTTATGCCACACGACACACACGACACATGAAGCACGACACGACGCACACTCTGCATGTTAGGATGCTGACGTTACGCGCTATGCAGGACAAGGAACTCAAGCAGGTGCTGACGTGGACGATGGCGTTCATCCACCAGTTCATCACCAACCCGGCTTCGCTACAGAACGACGGCGCGTTCCTGGGCTCCTGCCTCACGCTTGCCGCGCAGGTCCTGTCGTGGGACTTCGAGGACGCCCAGGCCTCGAGCGACGGCCTCCTCTTCACCCGGAGCCCGCCCACCGGCGGCGACAGCACCAACGCCCCGCTCAAGCCGCCACCCCACTACCGCGACATCTTCGTCACCTCCCACGACATCCTCCTCTGCTTCTTCAAGGTACTGTGGCATGTGTCGTGTGTGTCGTGTGTGTTGTCTTGTGGCGTGTGGCTGACGATGTGTGCATTGCAGTTGCTGGCGATGGTGGAGCAGAACGAGGATCTGTCGCATCTGACGCGCGTCGCCCTGTCGCAGCTGGCGTCGCTGTCCGGCAATGTGTTCCCCGACAAGGCGCATCAGCTGCAGTACCTCAAGACCTTCCTCGAACTGCTCATGCCGCTCATGCGCAAGTACACCACCATCCTCTCCTCGGCCGGCGCTTCCTCGTCCCTCTCGCCCTCCTTCGGCGACCAGATGATCGGACTCAGCAACATTCTGGTATCATGTTCATGCCATGTGCCTGTGTAGTATGTGTGTGTGTGTGTGTGTGTGTGTGTGCGCGCGCGCGAGAGAGAGAGCTCAATTCTCGTGGTTGGGCTGTTCAGGTGCGTCTGGTGTCCAATTTCCGAATCGAGATGTTCTATCAGCTGCCGCCAGTACCGGCTGCTCTGGGTAATGAACGCCCTCTTCTCTCCTTGAGCGCTCTTGCGTCTGACGCGACCCTTTGGCTGCGTGTTGGTTCTCTCTCTCCACAGACGCGTTCCTGGCCGAGTTCTGCGCGTTTACGTGCGGATGTCTGCAATCGCTCAAATCGGTCGAGGAGGTGGAGTTCTCGTGGAACCTGGACTGCTTCAACTACCTCACCGACGCTTGGCTCGTCTTTGGTACCTCCGCTATTTTTACTATTTTCTTTTTATCTGATCTTTACCCAACGTTTTCTATTTCTTATATATGTTGTTTTTTCTTTATCCTCGTATTTCTTGACTTACATGTTATTCCTGGAAGTTGATTCCTACCCTCTTCTGCCGCTACTAGTGGGCGATGTCGAGGAGGAGCTGGGCGGCGGCACCACCGGCGAGGGCAACCAGGCCAAGTGGACGGCCGTCAAGGGTACCCGCTCCTCCACACACACAAAAAAGCGTGTGTGTAGTGTGTGTCTGGGACGAACGAGTTGCTAATCGGGGCTGTTCTGATTGTAGCCACCTTGCAAAAGTACACGAGAAACGTGTTCCAGCTCTATGTCGAAGCGCGCATCGCCATTGCGCACAGCGAGCTGGAGCAGGATCTCGTCGAGAACGAAGAAACCTGTGACGACAAAGTGCGATACACGCACACCCACGCACTCCTGCACTTGGTTATTAAACCACACACACACACACACACACACACACACACACACACACACACACACACACACACA
>CDFE01062623.1:3068-13334 GCA_000826465.1 Acanthamoeba mauritaniensis | reverse complement strand
TCTCATCCCCCAAGAGTACCTTATCGTTTACGAGATCTGCACCTGCGGGTTCACCCCGTCTCAACAGCAGAAGTACTAAGAAACTCCTCGAGACACGGCCGAGTCTTGATCCTGCCCTTGGGCTCGGGCAGGCGATTGCAGTTGTCGTTCTAGAACGCATGTGTGATTTATTATGGTGTGGTTGGCCTAAAGTGCAAAGTTATTTTATGGCTCTTTGGCAGATGACGGTCTGCTGGGGAGGGGTGGGCGTGTGGCCTCTTCGTTCTTGCTGCTGCTGCTCTTGGGCGGCGACGCTGGGGCGTAGACGAGCTTCTGCTGCATCGACGCCTGCGTTGACGGCTCCTGGAAGATGATCTTTGTCGGCCTGCAGCACACACACACACACACACACACACACACACACACACACACACAACACTCGTCAGACCACGCGACACGCAACACCACACACGACACGCGATGCGTACCTTGTAGAAGGCGGGGGAGGCGGAGCGCCGTTGGGGTGGTGGATGACGACGTGGGTGAAGCGGGCCTCCTTGACCACGCTCGTCGTGGGCTGGCCGGGAATGGCCCCTCCGCCTGGCGAGCTGCTCCTGCCCGCACCGCCGCTGTTGGTCTCCTGCAACTGTCTCGCCGCCGCCGACCCACTACTCGCCACCGCCGTCGGCGTAGGCCTGCACCGCACGCGCGCACAATCAACCACCGCACACGCCATATGGCACGACACGCATGACATGCGTACCTGGGCGGTTGCGGGGAGGCGGTGGAGGCGATGGGATTCATCGAGGTGAACTGGATGGTCTTGGGACGCGCCGGCTTAGACGCACCAGCGGTGCCTCCCGCCAACTGCTGCTGCCCGCTGCTGCCGGGCGGGTGCGCCGCGCCAGGTGGCGGCGTGGAGAAGGACTGGGCTCCGATGCCCTGGATGCCCAGCGGGGACGAGGCCAGGAACAGGGCCGGGCCGGGTTGGACCGGCGTCGCCGGCAGGCGCGCCACTGTCGGCTTGCTGGTGGTTGCGGCGGAGCTGGGCGAGGCGGCGGAGGCGGCGGCGACGGCTGCGGCGGCAGCAGCGGCGGCGGAGACCACTGCGGGCGGGACCTGGTGCGACTGGACGGCGAAAGACGAGGGCGTGGTGGTGGTCCACGTTGTGCCGGCGGACGACGACGCGGCGACCGATGATGACAGGGCAGCGGCTAGTGATGACGTGGCAGCGGCTGGTGTGGTCGATGACGAGGAAGAGGTGGTCGTAGAGGAGGAAGAGGAGGAAGTTGAGGTGGCGGACGAGGTGGTAGGTCTGGTCTTGGCCTTCTCAAAGGCGGCCTTGCGCTTGCTGATGAGCGTGGCCCGTCGCCTCACGGTTCGGGCGGGCAGTGTCGGATCGAGCGAGAGCGGCAGCAGGTGCTTCTGTGCATACAGCGCGTTGGGCTTGGACAGCGTCTGTGTGCGGTGAGTGCGGTCGGTGAGTGCGTGTGTGCGACAAGAAGAGATCGTGGTGCAGGCGGCAGTACCGAGAGCGTCGCGTGTTGCTGGCGGTAGTATATGTGATAGGCCAGAGCCACGTGCACGCCCAGCTTCTTCCACCGAAGGAACTCGGGTGGCTTCTGCTGAGCTCGCGTGACGTCACATGTTAGTAGACGTTTCAGATGAACAAACACGAAAACATTATAAATATTTGAACAAACAACAACACGCCAGCACGAGTGGGTTGGTGGTACCGAAGAGGCGGCGGGGGCTTCGCCGGTGGTCTTCTCGGTGAGGCCGGTGAGCTCGGCAGTGGTGTGGGTGATCAGCGCCGAGGGGAAGAGCGGAGGCGGCAGAAGCTCGCCTTCGGCCTCGAGACGCTCGGCCTCCTCGTCCGCGAGCCTGGCCTGCTCGAGGGCCAGCAGATCCGACGAATCCTGACCGTCGATCTCCATTTTTGCTCCTGCGTTTTGTCTCATGTAAGCTTCACGTCGTGCGTGCCGTGCGTAGTGTCGTATGCGCGTACTAGATTGTGGGGACGATGCGGAGGGCGAGGTGGCTCCGTGGCTGCTGAGCAGGAAGAGGCTTTGGGCAAGGCCCATCAAGGCAGCTGCGCCCTCGGCCTCTGTTTCGCCCACCGGAGGTACGCCCGGCTTGGCTTTCGCCGCCGCCGCTTTCGTTCTTCTGGTCGTTGGCGCCTCTTTCGCTGCAGCGGGCTTCGCTTTCGCCGGTGCTGGCTTGGCCTTGGTAGCTGCGCTCGTCCGCGGCGAAGTCCTGATCTTGGCCACCGCTGCGGCCTTTCCCTTTCCGCCCTTGGCCGCTGCACACACTCACATCACACGTCATTGTCATCTCTCGGCCGTAGAGCAAGAACGAAAAAGAAGCAGTACCGGCCCCACGCTTTCGCTTTCGCGGTGTCGTGTCCTCGTTCTCCTCGCCGTCTTCCTCCTCTTCATCGGACGACAGCTTGCGCACCTTTCGTTTTCGCTTGCCGCGCCCGAGACCTTCGTTCTCCTCGTCGGCCGGCTGAGCGGCGGGTACCTTATCGCCTCGCTTCTGCTTCTTCTTCTTGTCCAAGGCTGCGATCAGCCTCAGCACGCCCTCTTCCTCTTCGCTGTCGTCGTCGTTCTTATTCTTCCTCGCTTTGCTTTGCTTTGCCTCTTCCTCCTGTTCATCATCATCGTCGTTGATCACCAACCCTCCCGGTTCGTCCTCGTCTTCGTCTTCGCTGGGCGCGACCTCATCGGAGTTGTGCTGCACGGCGAAAAGAACTTAACCTTTAGAGCCCACAAAGGTGCACCCACATAATGATCACAAGCCCCCTTGAGACAACGGTGACCAGGCAAAGAAGTAAAATAAAATAAAATAAAATAACTGGTCTATGCTGAATATTTGAGAAATGCGGACCGGATTTGATCGCGCGCGCTTGGCATTCCGAAGGCCGTCCCTCCGTAAATAAGCAAAAAAGAGGGAGAAAAGTACAACTAGAAGATGAAGGGCAAGTCGTACCTTCTCTGTCTTCTTGGGCCTGCTGCCGGTGGACTTGCCCTTGGTCGCTGCTGCTGATGGCGCGCCTTTCTTGCCCTTGGGCGAGGCCTTGCTCGTCTTCTGAGTCTGCGCGGCCACACGTCCAAATGGTGCATTCAGTGAGTCGATGTGCCAGCATTTGTCTGACAGTTGGCCCTTGGCATCGAGCGAACGCCAGCGTATGCCGAGAGATGTAGGATCCTCTCCAGCATTGGCGTAGCAACTCGCCGCAGTACGTGAATTGGGACAATTTGAAGATCAAGTAGCGGCGCTGGAGTGATCGATATACGATGAAAGGGCGAGATGGTAAGCATAGGTTTGTCGTACCTTTGCCGCTTTCCTCTTGGCTTTGGTTGGAGCGAAGAGGTCGTCGTCATCTTCTTCTTCGGCATCTGCGAAATGAACGTGAAGCTTCCTCTTCTTGGCCCCAGGGGGCGGCTTCTTCAGCACCACCCACTGCATATCGTCGTCTCCACTACTCCCCTCAGCTGCATCTTCGCCGCTCGGCCCCTCCTCATCTTCGATGTTCATATGAAGCAGCTCATCAAGCTCCGCCCCATCTCCATCCTCATCTTCGCCCTCCCCATCCAACTCTTCCAGCGTTACCGGCACCGGTGCAGGTCTCGTCTTGTGCTTTTTAGCTCCGATCTTGTTCGATTCCTTAACTTTCGTTGAAGATGGCGACGCTCTGCCGCCACTGGCGGGCCCCTTGGCCTTCTTCGCCGTCGCGCCGCTGGACTTCTTCGATGCAGATTTCGAAGTGGCAGCGCTGGTGTTGTCCCTCATCTTCTTCATCATCTGCGTCATCGTCTTCGACGGCTTATCCGCCGGTGGCGCAGCAGCGTCATCGCCTCCGTTTGGCCTCGCTCGCGTAGCTCTACTTTTCGTCGTCTTGGGTTCGGTCGTCTTCTTCACCTCTTCCCCTTCGGTCGGCTCACCGTCCGTCGTCGTCTTCTTCGAAGTCCTGCTCCGTGTTATCATGTTGCTCGTCTTTTCGCTCGAACTCGATGGTGTGGCGCCGAGATGCTGTTGATGTTGCTATCCGCCTCTTCGCTCTTCTCTCTTGCCTCTTCGCTTTCTTTCTTTCTTTTGTCTCCTCCTTCGCTTCTCGCTCTTTCTCGGGCGGGTGTGGGTGTGGTGACAACTGAAAGAGCGAAAGCGAAAGACAATGATTTTTCGCGATTCGCTTTTGTGGGCCCTAGAGCAAAACTCCTTTCGCCTTCAACCCAAACCTTGCTTCGTGCGCGGTGGGGCAAGCTCGATCAAACGCAGCTTCTTCGTCCTCTAAGCCACACCAGAACTCCAGGTGAGGTGACGCGCCGCTTCGGAGGTGTTGCTCTCTTTTCCCCTTCTCGCGCGAACAGACAGAAGTGAACCAAGAGGCAGCCCAAGGGGAATACCCGATCGGGGTTGGGCTGTCATTTCCGCTTATCCAGCTTGGTCACGGTTGGGCGGTTTCATTCCACTTCCAGGATATAACTGGACACTCGGCCCTTCACACCTCTTGGACAAACATGTTCAGACATTCCCTCTGAGTGGCCCACCGGGCTCCTTCAACCACCACTGGCAAGCCTAAAACCTGAAGCTGCTTCAGTACAAGTGTTAACTCGGGTGGCTTGGGTTAACTGCTTTAAAACAGTATCTAATGACCTGAAATTTCGTCGAGTTGCGGACAATGATATATCCGGACCTTTATTTTTGCGCATTTCCGCCGTTGGCGATTTCTCGTTTGTGATTACTTCAACTATTGGATTTCAAGAAGGAGGAAGGAGCGAGTGAACATTGGTAATTGAGAGGACATAGAGATGGCGCTTGAATTGCGGGTGGGAAACAAATACAGGCTTGGCCGAAAGATCGGCAGCGGGTCCTTCGGCGACATCTACCTAGGTACCAACATACAGACGGGCGAGCAGGTTGCGATCAAATTGGTACCGCCCCCCCCTCCCTTTCACACTTCCGCACACTTGTTGCCTTGATTTAAGTAAAAGTATGGATGATCATGATGCCCGACAACAATTGTATGTTTTTGTAAAACATTCCCATTTAACCTCTCATCTTGGCTTTGCAGGAGAGTGTCAAGAGCAAACACCCTCAGCTTCAGTATGAGGCCAAGCTATACAAAGTGCTGGGCGGCGGCAGTACGTCATTCTTCCTTCCCCCTCTCCATTTTCAGCTCTCATTTTTGTTTCTGCCCCCCCCCAATCAAAATTACATTACATTCACGTACAATGTGAAGTCCATTTAAATGGAATGCGAGCGTTCTCATCCATCTATGCGTCATGCATGCCCTGTCTCACTCTACTTCTTCTTCTTCTTTTGATGGATTGGCGTGCGTAGTCGGGTTTCCGTACGTGCGATGGTTCGGGCAGGAGGGCGACTACAACGTGATGGTGATCGACCTCCTCGGGCCCTCGCTCGAGGACGTCTTCAACGTGTGCCACCGCAAGTTCTCCATCAAGACCGTGCTCATGGTCGCCGACCAAATGGTACACCCCTGTCGTGTGCGTCGTGTGCGTCGTGTGCGGTGGTGCTGACCGTGTTGGGCTGCAGATCCGCCGCATCGAGTACGTGCATTCGAAGAACTTCATCCACCGCGACATCAAGCCCGACAATTTCCTTGTGGGCCTTGAGGCGAAGAGCAACCAGGTTAACCTCATCGGTGCAAACCCATTTCCCACACACACACACACACACGCTTCCGCGCGGGTCGTGACCGACGTGTGTGCGTCCAGATTTCGGTCTGGCGAAGAAGTACAGGGACTCGCGATCGCACGTGCACATCCCCTACCGGGAGAACAAGAACCTCACCGGCACGGCCCGCTACGCCAGCATCAACACACATCTCGGCATCGGTACGCACATACGACACGACACGACACAACACACGCTCCACCGCACACGCCGTTTCAACTCACATCCCCGCACGCGTGTGTTGCGTGTCGTGCGCACACAGAGCAAAGCCGAAGGGACGACCTGGAGGCCATCGGTTACGTGCTGATGTATTTTGCGCGGGGCAACCTGCCCTGGCAGGGGCTCAAGGCCACCACCAAGAAGGAGAAGTACGAACGCATCAGCGAGAAGAAGATCACCACCTCCGTCGAGCAGCTCTGCAAGGGCTTCCCCGGTACGTCGCCCTCCTCCCCGTACATCATCATCACCACCGCTCTCTTCTCATGCGTGTGTCGTGCGGTGTGTGTCGTGTGTGCGCAGCCGAGTTTGCGACGTATTTGAACTATGCGCGATCGCTGCGGTTCGATGATACGCCGGACTACACGTACCTGCGGAAGCTCTTCCGGGACCTCTTCATCCGCGAGGGCTTCGAGTACGACTGCGTCTACGACTGGGACCTCGTCGAGCGCAAGAAGCGCGCCATCCCCCAGAGCATCGACGGCGGGGTAACCCCCCTGCGCGTGTCGTGTTTCGTGTGTTGTGTCGTGCGGCGGATGTGTGCGTGCCGTGTCGTGCGGCGAGTTGACGGAACGTTTCTGACAATTGACTCGCAGCAGAGGGACAGCAGCACCCAAACACAACAGTCCCAGCGGATGGCCCTGGCCAGGCGGGCCGAAGACCGACGCGACAGGTACCATTCGTACACAAAACACCAGCAGACACGATCCACGACACACATGCAATCGCGCGCGACGATGCAATGCGACACACGCACTCACGGAACTAGCGCGGCGGACAGGACGGGGCGGAGGAACGCGGGGCGGGGCGGCGGCATGCAGCGGGCGGCGAGCGACACGGACAAGCACGGAAGACCCGGCGAGGCGCGGGGCGGGCACGACAACGGAACCACCAAGAAGGCCGCCGACAAGAACGCACCGAGCGACGGCTCCACTCGCTCCACCTTCATTCGCATGGCCACCATTGGGTACGCACACACGACGCGACCAATGACACGCACGGCGAGGCTGATGTCTCGGTGGTGTAGGAGGCCGCGTCGGAACCCGGAGGACGGCGAGAGGAAGAACCGCGCCGCGCAGAGAGGCAGCAGAGAGGCCAAGCGCCCCGGAGAGTCAAAGGTAACGCACCGCGCGACACACGGCACACGGGAGAGACTGACGTGTTGTTTGGTTGATAGGAGTAAGAAGGCACATGCCGAGAAGAGATGTGAGGACCACCATTGGGCGCGCGCTGCTCTGCACCATCGGTGCGAGCGAGAGGCTGGGTGGCGTCGTCGGACCGAACCTCGCGGAGTCAAGCTGGCGGCGGCCGCCGCACGCACGCGCGGGCGTGGATCGGCGGACGGACGTCGCTGGCATCTTTCGACGGACACAACACCGCGGCGAGCGTGTGCGTCGAGAGGGGCTGGTGCGGAGGAATGTGGATAGGAGAGCAGAGCGATGATGATGACGAACGACGATGATAGTGAACACTCTTTTTTGATGATCATCACGTGGGCCCGGCCTTCAGTCATCACTACGGAAGGGGGTGGAGTGGAGGAGATGCTCAAAGAGCGACGCCAGGGTGTCGGTGCCCAACCGCGTTTGCCACGTCTCACGCAACGTGGCCAACTCCTCCGGCTGTTGGGACTGGTCAGTGGTCACTCCAGTCTCACCGGGCCGAGGCGAAGAAGAAGAAGAAGAAGAAGACGCACTGAAGGGGCTGTTGTCTTCTCCTCACAGTCCTGGTCCTCATCATCGCAGTCTTCCACATGTTCAAACAGAGTACCTGAGATTGCGCCACATTCCCCCGTGTGAAACAGCGCGAACACCAGAAAAGAACGAAAGAGAGAAGATACGAACCTTCAATGGTGAAGCGGACATGCGTGCTCCAGGTGCCCTCCTTGCAGTTCTCCAGCTCTGTCGCGTCGAGTTTGGTTGGTTTGATTGATTGTGTGTCACCAAACCGTGCGCCACTTGTCTTGTCCGGTGTTGGAGACACGACACGCGCTGCGGCATGCCGCCGTACTTTGGACCTTGATGTCGGTCGCGCGCTTGATGAGCTCCTGAGCTTCGTGCCTCAGGTGGCCCTCCAGGTCTTCCCCTTCTCCTTCGCCTTCTTCCGAACACAGCCTGTCTTCAACCCACTCCTCCGCCTGTTGTCGTGTGTGTACGTGAGCCTCCACGCCGAAGCCAACATCATCGGGCACCGCACACGCCGCACACGCACACCGCACTCACCACACGCCACCGCACACGCTTACCGCCTTCAGAAGCAAACGACGGCCTCGTTCGCACTTGATGCGGTTCTTCCGCTGCTTCTGCTCTGTCTTGACGGACCGCTTGAAGTCTTGGGTCGCAGCGTCCAGCATGTACATCAGCGTCTCCTGGAGATAGATCACAGCCTGCACGTCAGCGCCTACACGCAACACTCACACGACACACGCACACACACACGCACACGCACACATCACCACATGCAAGGGATCGCACCCGATGCTGCAGAGAGAGCGACGGCGAGACGACGGGGTGCGGGTGGCCGGCCAGGCGAAGGCGCACGGAGAAGGCGAGGCTGATGGGGTGGACCAGCCAGGCCTGGCGAGCCGCCCGGTTGAGCCCTCGAAATGGATGGTCCAGCGCCGCCGTCCGGCTCGCGTGCACCTAGGTGTGACAGGTGCAAACAAAGAATGTGATCATGATGACCACCAAGACGATGAAGAATGCATTCCTGGTCTTGAAGAATGCGAACGAGGGATCTTACCCTGTGGAGCAAGCTGTGGTCGAGCACGAGGCGGAGCAGGTTGGGATCGTTCAGCAACCAAGCGTCGTCGCCTTCTTCTGCTGCTGCTACAGCTTGGGGTGCTTGCTCTTGGACAGGTCCGAGCTTGGCCCTTTTTGTTGCGGCCATCGCCTCCGATGGAGGCAGTGTGTCTGCCGCCGCATCGTCCTCTTTTGCCTCCGTCCCTTCTCTTAGTCTCTTGCGCATGGTCACGTTGAGCAGTTGTCGGACAAAATGGTTTTTACCATTGAACCACTTTGCCAAGTTTCCGATTGGAGCAAGCGCTGTAAAATGCTCCATGCCTGTTTGGGAGAATTTTAAGTGAAAATGGCCCAACAATAAAGAACAAAAGAACAAAGGAAATAATAGTTCGATTTTATTTTATTATTATTATTGTTGCGCGGAGAGGTCGCGAAGCTTGTGGAGCTTGGTGGCCGCGGCGTCGAGCACCTCGTCCCGCTTGCAGAAGGTGAACCTCACAAAGTTCTCCGCAATGTGCGCGTTCTCCTTCGAGAAGAACGCCGACGGCGGAATCGCGCCCACGCCTGCCACACACTCCTCAGCACGAGCAACACATGCACACACACGACAACACACGACACCACACGGGTGCGGTACCGAGTTCGCGCGTGAGCCAGCGGCAGAACTGGTAGTCACGGCTCTCTTCCTTGGGGCCGTCGCCGCCGATACCCGGCTCGGCCTTGCCCTTGCCCATGAAGACCGACGACGGAATGGAGGACGTGTCGGCCATGACGAAGTAGGAGCCCTTGGGCACCACCGGCGCGAGGCCGCAGTCGCGCAGCGTCGCCACCAGCTTGTCCCGCTTGCGCCAGTACATCTGCTTCAGGTCGGGAAAATAGTTCTTTTCCTGCTCGCACAGCACACACGACACACGCCACCGCACACGCACACGGTCAAAGAATGCGTTGAATGGGTGTGGAATGCGTGTAGAATGTTGTGGGATACCTCGGCTTGTTCGAAGGCGACGGCAATGGCCTCCTGGAGGGGCGTGCCGTGTGTGAAGCAGTCGAACTGGTGGATGGTCCCGAGGGCGGTGGTGAAGTGCGGCGGCGCGATGGCCCACCCGACCTTCCACCCCGTCACCGAGAACGACTTCCCGGCGCTTCCTGCGCCGCACCACCTTGAGTCATCTGCGTGTGCGGTCGTGCTTGTGCGGTTGATGGCGCACCCAGTGTGATGGTGCGTTCCCACATGCCGGGGAGGCTGGCCATGCGGATGTGCGTGGCGTCGTCATAGGTCATCCACTCGTAGACTTCGTCGCTCAGCACGATCAAGTTGTGCTTCTTCGCCAGCCGCGCCACTTCCTCCATCTCCTCCCTCGTCCACACCTACACGCAAAGAACTAACTCGCATCAGACGCGCACGAACTACGCATGGAGTGTCGTGCGGTGTGCGGAGGTCGAACCTTGCCCGGGATGTTGGTGGGGTTGTTGAAGATCAGAATCTTGCTCTTGGGCGTAATCTTGCTTTCCAGCTCATCAAAGTCCAACTTCCAATCGTTGGCTGTCCATGCACCAGAATTAAGCACCAACTACACGCACACGCACACGCACACGCACACGCACACGCACACGCACACGCACACGCACACGC
>CDFE01062597.1:345872-359022 GCA_000826465.1 Acanthamoeba mauritaniensis | reverse complement strand
AAATTCCGCCGCACGCCGAGGGCAGCTCAGCCCGTGAGAAGGTGACTCCTTCTCACGCAACACTGCATCCCGTTCTGTTAGGGTCGTGCGCTGCCTTTCAGTTCAAGGCCGAGAAAAAGCCGGCTCTCATTGGTTGTCTCATTAATCGCCCTCACGCCGCGTCGGAACGCCGGCTATCGTTATAATCCTCGCCTACAAGCCCTCACTCAACCCGCTCCACCGCATCGCTCCGCCGGCCGCCCACCGACATGATCTGCTCCTTGCTCAGCCCCTCCATGGCCGCCCTAGCGCCACCGATCCGTAGCGAGTGCGAGGACACGCTGACACGCAATCCTGCCGCCGCGACCACACAGTTGCACTCCGCTGTGATGGTGTTCGCAGTCATCAGTCCACCACTCACGCTAGCAAACGCCAAGTCGCCCAGGGATCCACCACACTGCTTCGTCCACAGCCACAGCCTGACCAGGCACCAGTAGGCTCCACAAAAAACGTCAGGAACCCACGCCAGCTGATCCAAGGAGTATTGACAAGACAAACTCACTTTGGAATGACAAATCATCAGGTCACTTCGGCCGAATTCGCAATACCAGACCTTCCCATTGTAGGCAATTTCTTTTTGTTGGGAAGCAGCGCTTCGCTGCAGGTGATCAGAAAAGCACACAGCCTCCTCCGCCACGGTGGATTACCTGCGGCGGTGGCGCGTTGCGCAGCCTCTCTTCGGCTTCGGCGCGCAGTTTGGCCTCGAGCTCGGCGCGTGCTGTCACCAACTTGAGCTCAGCCTGCAGCTCGGCCTCGCGGATGGCCGACCTGGCCTTCTCCTTCTCGAGCGCCGTCGCCGCGTCGATCTCGATCTGCTTCAGCCGCGCCACCTCGGCCGCTCGTTCGGCCTCAGCCGCGGCCTTCTTGTCGTCGTACTCCTTCTGGGCGGCCTCGAGGCTCTCGATGGTGAACCGCCTCGGCGTGTTTCTCTGCATCACGTTCAGGAGCAGGTCCTTGGCCGACTCGCGGCCCTCGGCGTAGAACGCGTCGAGCCGCGGGTTCGAGGAGGCCCTGTTGTCGACGAAGAGCACCTTGTGCGCGCCCACGAGCCGCAGCACCTCGGAGAACTTTTTGTTGTTGTCGCGCGCGTCGCGGAGCCACTCGGCCTGCTCTGGGGCGTCGCTGGCCAGGTCCTCGGCGTGGGTCACCACCAGCCACAGGTTGTCCAGCGATCGATCCCCGAGAATGGCCCGGAACAGGTACCTGTCGTGTGTGTTCATGCACCAAATAAATAAGGATAAACCACAAAAAACAATCATAATAAAAATAATCGACAAACAAATAAAATATTTTATGTTTAAATGTGGCGATTTTCTCCTTTTGCGGCAGTTTTAAATTGATTATTATTATTATTATTATTATTATTATTGTTATTATTTGAATAAATAAAAGAAAATCAAGCGAAGAGGGCGTACGTGACGATGAGGTAGTTCTCGTCGGTGAAGCGCTCCTTCTTGATGCACAGGAAGAAGAAGTCCACGCCGCCCGCCAGCGACATGACGCCCTCGGTGATCTTCTGCCGCACCACCTCTGGCCGGTGGGCCGTGTCGCCCAGGCCCATGGTGTCGAGCAGCACCAGCGACAGCCCCCGCTCGGGGTATTCGGCGCGGGCCTGCTCGGCCGTCGACGTCACGCTGGCCGCGCTGCCCGAGGTCTTGAAGTTGGCGTCGGGGCAGAGGAGGTTGCCCAGGGTGGACTTGCCCGCGCCGGTCTTGCCCACCAGGCACAGCCGCACGTCGCGTTGAGGTTGTTGTTGCGTGTCGGTCTCCATGAGTGTGTGTTTTGATTTTGATGAAAGTTAAAGTGAAAGTGAAAGATGCCTGCCAGTGAATCTTTTGTCGTCGGCCAGAAGAAATGATTAGTTACGGAGACGGCCACACTCCTTTTCTGCCTTGCGTTGCTTGGTTGGCTCCCCAAACTTCTCAAAGTTCTATTGTCGGGAGCCCAATCGTTTTCAAACACGGCACAAACGCGGAGGATTAGTCCAATCGTGGCGTTTTGTCGTCAAAAATTCCTTTCGCAAAAGCTTGGCGCCCCACCCTAGTGGAGGAATAAAAAACTGTTCCGTCTTGCTGCACGGTTCGCGTTTGTTTTGTATTTTGTAACCACCTACTCTTGAGCAGCCATGAAGCGGCCCAGAGCCAGCGAAGCCACCAAGAAGGCGCTCTACTGCTACATCTGCGGCGAGGAGCTGAATCTCAGTGGTGCGCGCAAGACTGAGGTCAAGCACATACTCGAGCGCCACACCAAGGAGATCAGCCTCCTAAGTCCCGCGGAGAGCTGGCTGGCGAAGAAGGAGCACCCCGAAGACGCGCCCATCTTCCGCTCGCCCATCAAAGGCCAACAGCTCTTCGCCAACACGCAACGGCGCAAGACGCACTGGTGGTGGTACCCGGGCGAGGACTGGGAGAAGCGACGCTGGGAGTACGTGGGGCCCCTGCCGGACGACCACGCCTACCGCCAGGGTCCTCCCCACCCACTTCCGCCGAACGTCGTGCGACGACTTCGCCAAGCGCCGAGCGAGGAGATGGGCGAGGAAGCAAGTTCCGTTCTTACTTTCACCGAACCGCCTGGACAAGAGGCAGAGAGTGACCGTGACGTCGGCTAACCATCACCTTGTCTCACAGTGTGTGCGTGTCGGACAGCAGCAGCCAAGAATTTTGGTGACAACGTCAATGGTGCGCTCATTGCTCAAGTCGCGCGCTTGGTCGGCGACCACTTTGTGAAACACCCACACCAGGCGGGGCAATTGCTGGCTGCGCTGGGCTACGACTGTTCAGGTTCGAACCTTAGCATGTACCCCATGGGACTTCTGTTCGTTTACTCATCGCATACGCCCGTTTGTGTCGCAGAGGAGCAGGTGGGCCACATCGGCGGGGTTGTGCGTGGTGTTGCCAAAACCTTCTTTGCCGAACCCAGCACTCCAATCGAGTGGCTACAGACCACCCAAGCCCTGCTCAGCTCCTTCATCACGCCTTACCCTCCCTCCATGGAGGCCACGCACACAGGTAAGTGTGGCGATGATCCGCTGCCCTGGTTTGTTGCGCCCAAACGAACCAACTTTGGTTGTGCGTCTTCGTCTTCGGCTTCGTTCTCAGATATCCACAGCAATCAACACCCGCCCCAGCTCGGCTCCTCCGTCCACGCCACCAATCCAACACAACAGCCAACGACCTTCTCGAACCTCCCCATCGACAACACTGCCCCGAATCGGGACTCCGCCCTCGCCCCCGTTCAGCCTGGTGAGCCCTGTGCCAGCTCCGGATCTGCCGAATCCGCCTTGGGCGCGACCCCGCCCGGCGCTGGCTTCTCATTCCCTCGGTCTGATGCAGATGCGATGGCGTATGGGGATAATGCCCCCACGACCCCCCCGACCCTCGGTGAACCTTGCGAATCCGCCTTGGGCGCGACCCCGCCCGGCGCTAGCTACTCCTTCCTTCAGTCTGATGCGGGTGCGATGGCGTACGAGAACAATGCCCCCACGACCCTCCCCAACGACTTCGCCCCGAGTTGGGACACCGCCCCCGATCAGCCCGGTGATCCTTGCGAATCCGCCTTGGACTCCTTTCTTGAGTTTGATGCAGATGCGATGGCGTATGAGGACGATAGCCTCCGCGCCTGGTACGGATAGTTGCTCTTTTGTAAAACGATATGTACTGCCGTGGAGAGGCAACTCGTTGACTTTAAAGAAGATAGTGTATTTATATATGTTGTGGTCTATGTGCATGTACGAGTATATATAGACATGGCGTATTACGCGCTGTTTGGGGAGGTTGTGTGTGTGGGTATGTACAGCACAGGAGTGCGGGAGAGAGAGGGAGGAATTATCGATTGCGGGGCCGCAGCGCTGTTCTGGTGACATCGGTCGAAGGCCAATGCAGATGACGATGGTGATGGTGATGCTGAGGTGGGTGGATAGCGAAGAGGGTGGTAGGAGGTATATACAGGGTCGAGGAAGTCGCTCAGAGGGCCTTGAGCCTCTGGACCTCGTCCTTGGTCTCGGAGGGGAGGTCGTCGAACTCCATCGTCTTGGACACGATATCGTAGTTGTTGGAGATGAAGTTGACGCAGGCCGAGCGGAGGGTCGACGCGAAGTAGAACGAGGCCAGCTCGAGCAGCGGCACGACGTTGTTGCAGTCCATGATGTCGATCAGCTTGTTCTCGCACTGGGCCACGAGGTCCTCCATCATGAACTCGTTGGCCAGCACCAGGATGCCCTTCACCGTGTCGAGGTCGTCGTCGTCACACTCGCTCATCGTCGACAGCGGGCTGCACTGCGACGTGTACATGAACTCGAGCAGGTACATGAAGTACTGCAGCGGCACGCCGGCGAGCTCGATCCGGTCCTTCTTCGTCTCCGTCATGCCGCTGCTGAACATCGAACGGAAGTAGGCGCAGCGCACCCACAGCAGCGCCCGATGCACCTGCACCTCCTGCCCCTCCAACACCTGCGCAAACGAGCAAAAGAAACGTGAGCTCTTCTGTGCGTGTCGTGTGTCGTGTCGTGTGTGTGTGTCGTGTCGTGTGTGTCGTGTGTGTGTGTCGTGTCGGAGTACGTACGAGGGTGAGGTCGCAGAACTGGCGGTTCTCCCAGAGGAAGGACATGTCCTGGAGGAAGGAGCCCTGGGCGTAGACCTCCTTCCGCTCGATGGGCCGCTCGGTCTTGAGGAGGAACACGTTGTTGTGGATCGTAAAGTCGTGGTGGCCGCCGATCACGTAGATGCGGGTGTCGATCAGCGACGCCGAGAGGCCCGACCTGGGCATCATCTCGCCGCTACACTCAGAGGGCACCTCGCGCCACGTCAGATTGTCTGTGAAACGTCAAGTGAGTTTCAGGTGGCGGGTGACGAGTACGAGGATATCGACAAGGAGGTGGTGGTACCGGTGTCGATGATGCAGATGTCGTCGCGGACGAAGTGGGCGCCCATGCCGCCGATGATGATGATCTTCTTGCCCATGACCACGGTGGCGTGCTCGGAGCGGGGCAGGATCTCGCCGCCCTGCTCGTTCTCCCAGGCGTGGTCGTACCACTCGCCCGTCTCGTCGCGCTCCGGCTTCGAGTTGTTCAGCGGCACCACGCGCTTCCACTTTAGCTTCTCTGTAAGCGTTAACATCATCGTGAGTTTATCAGCATCATCACCTCCGTCTTCTTGTTGTTGGTGCGTACCAAGGTCGAGCACGTAGAAGTCGTTCTCGCGGGCGTAGCCGGTCCAGCCGCCGTGGACCCACAGCTTGTTGGTGCCCACCAGCGACGCCGAGTGGTAGAAGCGCGGCGTGGGCGCGGTGCCGGTCGTCTCGAGCTTGGTCCACAGACCCGTCTCCGTGTCGAGCACGTGGGTGTCGTTGAAGAAGTCGCGAATGCCGTTGCGCAGACCGAAGCCGCCGAACATGAGCACCTTGGTGGGCGAGATCAGGGTCCATGTCTGGCCCTCGCGGCTGCACGGTCGCAAGGGCACGGCCGCGGCGGCCGCAGCCGCATTGTTGGAATTGTTGTTAAAGCGAGTGGGAACCTCCTCGACGCTTGTTGGCTCGCCCGTTGCATCGCAACGGACACGGTACACGGTGCCGTAGTAGACTCCCTGGCGCGAGATGCCCCCGTAGTAGTACACGCTGTCGCCGACGGCCACGGCGCTGTGGCCCGCGACGGGCTCGGGCAGCGTGACGGCTGATCGGCTCCACTGCATGTTGTCGAGGTCGAGCACGAGGATGTCGCGCATGAACTGCTTGTTGTTGGCCTCGCCGCCCAGCACGATCAGCTTGTTCTTCATCTGCGTCGCCGTGTGCCACTTGCGCCCATTGGGCCCCTCGTTCTGCAGAAAAGGACATTTTAGCTCCGACAGGAAAGCAACCAACTCCGAAAGAACGAATGGGAAAGAGAAGAGCGAAAGCGAAGAGGGGGGGGAGGAACTTACGTGGGGGAGGGCCGTCGTGTCGGCCACCTTGGGCACGTAGCCCTTGATGACCGTGCGCGAGGGGGCGTGATCGGGCGACGAGTAGCAGCAGTCCTTCTCCTTGGCCTGGAGGCCGCATCGCGATGATGAGGAAGAGGCAGGTCGCATCTCCTCCACCGCGGGGTAAGACTGCAGCATGCTCATGCTTGTGTGTGTGTTGTGTAAAGAGAGAGCGCTGGTGTGGTGTGCTTCTATGTATCTTTCTAGTGTGGTGGCGATGACGAGAAATGGAGTATGGAGGTGGAAGACAGAAGATGAGGAGTGGAGAGGGGTGGAAGTTGTGAAGTTGAGAAGAAGAAGAAGAATTGGATAAAGGAGACGAAGAAGCTTGTCTGGCTTGAAGCTTTGAGGAGTTGAGTGTGTGAATGAAAGGCAGAGAGTGGGTTGAGGAGGGTACAAATGGGCGGACGATGAACACCACGGCTGGTGCGCGTTTCAAAAAGTGAGCTCCGGGCTAGCAAGGGACATCCCTCCTAGAAGACGTACGACCGGCGGGCTGGATTTCATCCTCATTTCCACCCCCTTGCTGCCTCGACAGTGAAGATCATCTCCTTGTCCAGCGTTTAGCCGAAATTTCCACTCGCGAAACTCCTCATTTCCGGATTGGCCAACATAATATTTGGTCTCGGGCACGAATCCCGGCCAAAGCTGTTTTGTTGAAGCCTGCGGATTGGGTGGAGCACGCATGTTGAAGTGATCTCTGACATTCTCAGTCCTGGGGCGGATCAAGACGAGGAAAACTCACGGCCATTTCACGGGTGGATGCCGCAAGGTCTACTCACTATGTAGCCCGATGGCCATAAGCTCAACATGAGTGTGTTGACCCACAGCCGTGTGGGCTTCGGATTCCGAACCCCGTCGACGTGAGCGAAGAAGCTTGGGGAACCAAGAAAGAAGAGAGAAAGGCGTAATGGTGGCCGACAGCGGTTGACGATGGTGAATGGAGGGATAGTGGGTGGTTAGCTATGTATGTACAGCATAGTCGTGGCTCAAATAGAAAAGAGCGGTGGGAGATGGCGCATTAAGACGATGATGACGATGACGAAGATGGTGCGGTCTGAGTTGTTTCAGTGGGGTGCGGCGAAGGTGGTGGCGACGACGTAGCCGACGCGCCCGACAGCAGCGCTCCCAGCGCGCCGAGATATCCATCGTGCAGAAGGAAATGCGCCTACGACATGACACGACACACAGTGAGGCAAAGAGGATTCAGATGCTGAAGCGAGGTCACGCACTCGCATGTTGCCCTTGGACCAGTAGTCGATCGACGTTGAGAGCTTGTTCCACAGCAAGGGGTTGTTGCGCACGAACCCGCCGGAGAAGAAGACTCGGGTGATGTTGTAGTGCTTGGCGTTGAGGTAGGCCAGCTGTGCAATATTGCTACACACCATGTACATCAGCGCCTGCACAATGTCCGGGCTCCTGCAGTCGTGTTCGTGGTGTGTCGTGTGTGAGACAATGCGACACAGCGGCAAAGAGCGTGTCGGGTGCGCACTCCCAGGGTGCCTCGAGGTTGAGGTCGTCGAGCGAGTGCGAGCGGGGAATGGGTGGCGAGCTTGAGCCGGCGTTGGTGGTCGACTTCCGCCGCGTGGTGGGCTTGCGCGGCGGGCTCAGCGGGAACGAGCCTGACGACGACTTGACCGGCGCAGGCGGCTGCTGCGAGGCGCTCGTGGCCGGGAGCGACGAGAACGAGCTCGACTTCCGGCCCTGGGTGCCGGGGCACGGGCAAGCCGACGAGACGCACACGTGCGGCGCGGGCGTATTCCTCGCATTCTTTGGCGTTTGCCGTGCGGCGGGGGTCGACGATGACGACGAGGAATTCGAAGCCGCGCGGCCGGGAGAGGGCGAATTGGCGGTGAAGGGGCCGGCCGAGGAGGAGGATCGTTTCCGCTGGTGGCGCAGCGTGAACGACTTGGGAACGGAGGAGGAGTAGAGCTGCGACTCTTCGATGTAGTCCGGTATCTGCACTCGGCCGCTGTTGTTCGACGCGCGCGGGAACTGCACCGCTGCTTTGCCTGTGCGTGTGCGGTCGCGTAAACATGAAAAAAGGCTAATCAGGAAAAACAAGAAGAGAATAAAGAAAAGAATAAACACGAAAAGAACGAAAGAGAAGGCGAACGAGGAGGAATTGGGGAACAAACCAAAGTGGGATGCGACTGTGTTGGCCGATAGACCGAATTGCGGTAGGTCACCTCCATAAATATCGCCCACCTGACGCCGTGGATGGTGTGTGTTAGTAACTGGTGCACAGGCAACGCAAAGAGAGAAGAGAGAAAGAAAAAGTGTGGGGAGGTACGAGCAGGTCAATGTGCTCGTGGTTGCCCGAGAAGCCGGAGAGTTGAATGTCTTCGAAAGTCTCCAGGCCGGTGAGCATCCTGCATAGCCCGTAAAATGTAGCTGCACAACGGTCATTAACATGATGATGACGATGATGATGATGACGATTATGATGACGATTATAGAAGAAGTAAATAGATACCTCCACCAATGGCCGAGCCACTGACCCGTTCGTAGTCGTCGTCTCCCTTTACGAGAAGAATGGAGACGCCGCTGCCGCAGCTGACCATCAGGTAGGGAAATATCTCACTCTCGTTATAGCCGATAAACTCCTGGCGCACGAGATGCGTCACGATAAGCCACACCGGTGCGCAGTCACCATCACATACGACACACACGGCACCATTATCACTGTCACTTTTTCGTGTACCTTTTTCGTTCTGTTGGTGAAGCAGAAGATCTCGTTCTTGGTGTTGCGGAGGAGGAAGTTGAGGCCGCGTATCATGGACCGCATCTCGTCGCAGGGCACCAGCTGGATGCCCAGCTTGCTCTTCACGATCTCCCGAAACTTGTAGGCCCCGCCGCCCGTGCAGTTGATTTCCCGAATCTTGTCCGTGCCGCCGTATCCCGCGTGCAGGTTGTGGCCTGCGCAGTGACGCGTGTCGTGTGCGTGTGTGAGCGAGGCAAGTTCAGAAGGACGATGTGGTGCAAGGTCCGTACAGAGGATGAAGTCCACGAACTCGACCACGTTTGCTGAGGGAAACTTGAGGAACTTGAGCACTCCGCCCAGCGACCCATCTGGCGCGAGGCAAAGACACACCAGGGTGAGTGTGTGGGCGTGTGCGCCGGCCCTTTGGCGTGGTGTGCTGTGTCGTGTGGCGCACGGAAGTGGAGAGAGGAGAACGCTACGGGAAAGGTCGATCTCGAGGGACATGTCGGGCTTGACGGGCAGGTCGCTGCCGGCGTTGTAGTAGTGCTTCTCCACGTTGACGTAGGACGGCATGGCTGGCGGGTTCGGTGGTCTGAAGTACGCCTGCGTCGTGGTCATGGAAAAGCAATAACAATAGATGATGATTCATCAATCCAGCATGCAAATCTGATTGAATCTCTGATTGGGATGAAGAATCGTTTAGATTCAAAAAATGGCGAATTGGTACCATTTTGGCGAGGCTGCCACCGATATCCACGCCTACGGGGCACGGCAGGTGGTAGGTCTTGCTTGCTCGAACGTGTACCTCAGGGTTGCGTTGAATGTTGAGTAGCGCGTCCCTGTCGGCCTGCAAACCGACTCCAGATTCATCTTGATTCGCTCGTGCACCTTGCTGAGGTGTAGCAGCTTCTTCCTCTTCCTCTTCCTCTCCTCCTTCCCCGATTTCATCTCCACGTACTCCTTTTTCCTTCCCTTCTGCGTGGCCATCCATCACAATGCGCTCTGCGTAGACCGCGAGATTCAGGGCGAGGTTTTCATCGCGCCTCGTTGTCCGCTGATCTGCGTGGGCATGCATCCCGCAACGTTCCTCTTCTATTCGAAGCCATTCATCATCGCTGCTCTCCATTTTGTTTGATCGCGATCTGCGGCCGAATTGTCCACGTGCTGGCTCGAGCAATGATCTTGCTCGCGTCGCCTTCTGGAAGGAAAACAAAAAACTAATCGAAGCTGCGCCGACAAGACACGGCGCCCACGACGCACTTCAACTCTTGTGTTGGGGCAGGTGAAAGCGAAGAGGGTGATGAGTGGTGGAGGGAGGGCGATGCAGATTAGAAAACACTCGACAGCTGTACATAAGGGGGAGGAAACAACACCACAACCTCCTACATGCGAGCAGGGTGGGCGGAGGGGGCAAGGAGCAAGCTCAAGTGGTCCTCCCCCTCTGGCAAGCCAAACACCGCAGCCACGCCTTCGCGATTCTCTGATATGTGCGCCCGATAAGTGAGCACATATGTGCGTGTGCGGTGGCGCGAGTGCGCTTGTGATGGCGTGTGTGCGTGTGCGTGTGCGGTGTGGAAACGAACCGGAGAGCATCCAGTGGAGCAGCTGGCGGACCTGTTCGTTGGCGCAGAGCTGTCGGCAGTAGGCCCGGATCTCTTCCTTGGTGCTGCTCGGCACGTGTTGCAGGCCCAGGGCGATGGCCTTGGCCCAGAAGCTGGCGAAGAAGGTCGACGCCGACAGCTGCCAGTCCTCAACCTTGGCCGGGTCCACTTGATTGGTGTCCCAGTCCAGCAGAAGCATGAGCGATTGGTGGATAAATCCCTCCACGATCTGTCGCAGATAGAACGATCGGAAACTGTCCTGGCCCCTGTGTCGTGTCGGTGTGTGTCGTCGTTGGTCGTGTCGTGTCGTGTCGTGTCGTGTCGTATATCATGAGTGTGATCTAGAAATTTCAGGCGATTGGGAGGGTTGCGGCGTACATCAGGCACTCGATGACCATGCGCACGTTGGGCTCGATGCCGCGCACTTTCCGCTGCGTGCCCAGTTGCTCGTCGATGTCCATCTCTACTTCCTCCTCGTCTCCATCCTTATCGACATTGAGGTGTAAGTTATTAAAAACAGTAAAAATGTTATGAACGGCACGAGCGCTACCTCAGTCGCTGTGGAAGAGGGTGTAGTGGCCTGGTCTTCATAGTCCGAAGAATCGCAAATGATGTACCTGTAGTAGTGGGTTAGCACGATCCACAGTACCCTTAACTGCGAAACGTCGTGTGCCGTGTGCCGTGATGTGTCGTGTTGTGTAGTGTAATCGTACTTGGGCTGGTTGCCGCGGTCGAGGTAGGCGATGACGGTGATGAAGTGGGACTTGGACACTCCTGCACAAACACCAGCACAATTCTGGCGCTCAGCCTGGGTGGTGTGGGTACGTAGAGAGTTGGGCGGTACCTATGACGAACGCCTTGACCGGATGCCTGCCAGCCGTAAAAGTGCTGCTTCGCATCGAAAGGCTGTCATCCAGGGCAACAATGGCCGGCACGTCATACGGGTCGCTGGTGATGTAGCCCAAATCTGTGTGTGTGCGGTGGCGCGTACCGTGTGCGGCCGTATTGTTAGGCATCTGTGGATTACAGCGGCTGTTTTAGAGACGTACCCGATATCACGACGAAATGCTCTGCGCCGATCTCCTCTAATGGTGTCAAGTGACGTCATGGTAAGAAGTTACCATTATGGTTAACAAGCGGCGAGAGGAGTGAACGCGTACGGATGATATTATCGTGCTTTTGGAAGTAGTCGATGTAGTTGCGCTCCATGATGCCATGCTTGACGTTGACATCCTCCCACACCACGTCCCATTTTCTGCCCTGAGCTCGGGCCTTTTCTCTCACCTTTTCGGCCTGTGGTGTGATAGTTGGCTTCAGCGTGTGCTGTGCATGCACGTGCCGTGTGCCGTGTGTGGTGCGCACCTTGTGGAGGAGCAGGGCCTGCCAGTGAAAAAATAGAGCCCAGAAGTGCGGCGCGGATCGCATCAGCTGCAGCACAGATTCAGATATCTGCTCCCGTCATTGCGATTCGTGTTAGCTCACTGCCACCCACCGCCACAAACGTAAACAAGGCGCTCACCTCTTCATCCTCGTTCCTGTTGACCACGGCCAGCACGCCGATGATCGCATTCTTGAGCGCATGGTATCCGCAAGACGCCGAATCCCTATGCACGTCATCATCGGCATGAGTGGGTTACGTTGCGTTGCGTTAGAGGGCACGTGGTATACCATTGCCGGTAGACCTGCAGCTGGGACACGGACGAGAGGTGCGAATACGACGAGCGCAGTTCGTAGCAGCCCGGCCCAGGCATCTGCCGCAGCTGCTCCTCTCTCGCCAGCGCACCCAGCAGAAGAGGGACTGACAGCCCGCCCCCGCAGCTCCCGCGGCCTCTGCTGACCGCCACGTCATCGTCGTCGCCCGCCGACTCGACATTGTCGACTGTGACGACGAGTGTTGACAGATCTGTGAGTCGTGGGGAAAGAGACCGAGACGAGAGGAGGTCGAGGTATGCACCATAGACGTCGCAGAAGAGGGAGTCGCGAGAGCTGAGGAGGAGCTTGTCAGTGGCCGCAAGCCGGAGTGGATTGTCGATAGCGCGCAGAACGCGAAGGTTGGCGCTTTCCTTCAGTTGCAGCACGTCTCTCGGAAGCGCCTGGATTTGATTATGGTCGCAGTCGAGGGCTGATATGTAGTGTTATGTGTTGCGTCGTGAGCGAATACCATACGAAAGCGTTCCACCAAGAGAGCGAGCGTGCGCACCGATGAGTTGGGTCATGCTTGACATTCCATTCGGAAGACGTCGCAGCCGATTGCAATCCACCCGGAGTAGCTCGAGCCGGGTCAAACCGCAAACCTCGTCGGGAAGCTCCTCGAGCTTGTTGTGCTCGAGGAACAGGAGACTCAGCCCCGTCAGGCGGCTCATCAACCCGGCGGGCACCGAAGACAGTTCATTGTGGCTGTCAACATCAAGGTTAGCTCCTCCTCCTGGTGCGGTGGCGTGGTGTGGGGTGGCAAGAAAAGTTCGCTGTCCGGACCTGAGGCTTAGGCTCCGGAGGCTGACGAGTGAATTCGAGGGAACCGACGCCGGCGGCGGCTCAATGTGTGCAATCTTGTTGTAGTGGAGGTAGAGCACCTCGACCCGAGACCCCAGTTCGTAGAAATCGCTCCTGTGTGTTGTCCGCCGTCACTCTGAACACGTGTGGAAGAAGAGGAATGACAAAGAAGGAAGAGTTAGGTACCCGAGAGATGTGAGTTCGTTGTGATGCAGCGACAGGTAGGTGAGCTCGGGGAATGCGCCCCAGAAGCCGTCAGGAAGCGCGGTCTGTTGATAACAGCATCATCAGTAGTGTGCGTGTGTGTGTGTGTGTGTGTGTGTGTGTGTGTTGTGTGTGTGTGTGTGTGTGTGTGTGTGTGT
>CDFE01062597.1:328050-339213 GCA_000826465.1 Acanthamoeba mauritaniensis | reverse complement strand
CACACACACACACACACACACACACACACACACACACACACACACACGACACACACACGACACGCACACGACACGCACACGACACAACACGCACACAACACGCACCTGCTTGGCCAAAGTGGAGGTGGATGATCTCCGGCGGCGATGGCAGGGCACTTGGGCCGCTTGCTCGGTCGCGCAGTTGTGAGTCCGTGTGACGCGAAGTCGGGCGTTGGTGGTGACGACGAAAGAGGCGGGCGACGGTGCGCTGGTCGGTGGCCACCGCACGCCACGCGCGGCACACCAGCGCCGCACTACGCTGCAGGTCGCGCAGCGGCAGGAACTCAAAAACGAGAGCCCACACCTGTCATCGTGTATCGTGTGTCGTGTGTCGTGTGTCGTGTGTCGTGTGTCGTGTGTCGTGTGAGTTGGCAAGAAAGGAAGCGTGGAGAGGAGGGGGGGGGCAACCTCGGGTGGTATGACGTCGACCGGGGAGAAGGCCGAAGTGGCGGGTGGAGCGCGCGGCGACGCCGGGAATGCCGCAGCTCGGGCGCTTGCCGCGACGTCGCCAATCCTCGCGGGCTGGGCAGGGCTGGCGCAGACGAAGAAGAACCGGCACTCGGGCCACATCTTCACCCCCGCGGCCTCCATCTCCCAACGTTTGGCAATTAAATTGAAACGTTTGGCAAATTGAAATTTCTGTTTCAACAGTTTTTTTTCCAGATTCTTTGAGTTTATTTATAAAATCATCGCTTCTGCCACTTGAGGAACTTGACCAGCAGGCAGGTGATGAAGAGGAAGATGAAGTAGAACCCGAGCAGCAGCATGGCATCGCGCACCATG
The DNA here is from genome assembly GCA_000826465.1 of Acanthamoeba mauritaniensis. Classification (NCBI taxonomy): domain Eukaryota; phylum Discosea; order Longamoebia; family Acanthamoebidae; genus Acanthamoeba; species Acanthamoeba mauritaniensis. The sequence goes on along the minus strand of CDFE01062597.1, from coordinate 338,391 downwards.
TTGTCCGACGAGAAACTGATCTGTGATCGATCGGGTGTGATCGGAAGCGCGCGTTTGTGTGAGCCACCCGGTGGGCCGGGGGAGAAGAGAGGAGGGCGTGAGTGGTGTGTGCGCCGTACCGAGTCGAGGTAGTCCTCGCCGGTGGTGATGCCGCAGAACTCCTTGAACACGCCCGGCTGGCTGGCGATCGGCACCTGGGCGAACTCGTGGCCCGTGCAGTGCAGCTTGAGGCCTTCGAACTCGTTGATCATCAACACCTCCAACGCAAACATGTTGATATCTGCGTCGTAATGTGTACCACATATGATGAGTATGTAGGAGCATGTGAAATAGACAGATGGATGGATGTGTGTGTGTGTGTGTGTGTGTGTGTGTGTGTGTGTGTGTGTCTGGAGAGAGAGAGAGAGAGAGCTACCGATGTAGTGCATCCAGATCCACCAACCGCCGATGTCGTCCCTGGTGATGAGGAAGCCGGCGAGCAGCGAGAAGAGGGTGAAGAGGATGGCCGAGAGCGAGTTGGCGATGACGACGTTGGGCGACAGGAGGCCGATGATGTGGCACAGCGAGATGGCGAGCAGGTTGGTGAGCAGGAAGATGCCGAAGAAGATGAAGTATCTGTCCGCATCGTACTGCAGGCCCGAAATGAAGTACAACGGAATTCTGTGAAAATTGCAACATATCCGCACAGGAATATGTCAGCCAAGAAACGTTGTGAGGAATGAAAGGAATGTGGTGTGTGAAGTACGTGTAGAGGACTGCGGTGATGACGGCAAAGGGGAGCTCGGGGAGGACAATGCTGGCGGCGTAGACCAGCGAGTTGTAGGTGCGCGCCGCGTGCTCGCGATAGAACACAGCACGATCGGCCAGAATCTTGGGAATCGCCGCTGTTTGATGCAATCGCGATATGTCAGTGTGTGTGTGTGTGTGTGTGTGGTCCTGTGTGCGGTATGGGTGCGTACGCATGGCAAGGAGATCGCAGATGAGCATGGAGAAGAAGATGACGGCAGATCGCTGCGTGGCGCCAGCCTGGTTATCGTCCATTTGGAGGAAGAGGGTGCCCATGATGATGCCCAGGACCAGAGGGCCGATGATCTTGTTCCAGAACTCGTTCGGCGTTCGCCACACCGCAATAAATGCTCTCTTGATCGTCTGCAGACGATCAATCAAAGATGTAAACATCGCACTAAACTTAAAACATTAATGGACACCGTCTTTTTACGAAGTGTACGCACCTCGGTGAACTGGACGTGCATGGGGTTGGCGTAGCGACCCTTCATTCTTTCCTTGATCTGATCCCACCATCGTTAGGTACTGAGGGCGCGCTTGTGCGCGTGCATGTGTGTGAACTGTACCTTCTTCCATCGGCGGCGGAGACGGCCCTTGGTCTCACGCTCCCGCTGGATCGGGTAGATGCCCTCTTCCAGCTGCTGCAGCGCGTTCTTGCAAAACTCTGAATTCTGATAGGCCGCCACGTACTCGTCGCTGTCGCCTCCCTGCTTGCGCGTGTTGGCAAGACTTTCAAGAAGAATGCAGGAATGGAAGATGGCCATGCACGTGCGTGACATACCACAGCGGCAGGCTTCTGGGTCTCCTGATCGTCGATGTCGCCGTCGTTATCGTCATCCTTGGGCTTCTCCTTGATCTGCTTGGCGGTCTTGGGAATGCCGGCGCCCGTGACTTCGAGGATGAACTCGGCCGGGTTTTGGTTGGGCTTAAGGTGGCTGCCCAGCTTGGCAAAGTAGTCCAGCAGTACCGAGCAGTCACCGTCCTCCTCCCCGATCTGCCCAAAGTAGGTCATGTACCCACCTGCACAGACGCCGTCGCATTGTTAAGGTGACGGTCTAAGTGGCGGAGCAATCTCGTAAGGTGGCGGTCGAGGTGGTCGTGGTACCCTTCTTGAGAAGGAGCAGATGTGTGAACATTCCGAAGATGGTTGACGAGGGCTGGTGGATGGTGCACACGATCGACGTGCCGCGGGCGGCGATGTTCTTAACGGCTTTCATCACGCGCTCGGCGCCGAACGAGTCCAGGCCCGAGGTGGGCTCGTCGAGGAAGAGAATGGCCGGGTCGGCAGCCATCTCGACGCCGATGGTGACCCGCTTGCGCTGGTCGGCGGAGAGACCGTCCTGTGAGTTGTTGCCGATGATGGCGTTGGCCTGACCCTCGAGGCCGAGCAGCTTCAGGAGGCTCTTGGCAAACCTTTTCTTCTCCTTTTTAGGAATGCTGTGCGGGAGACGACACTATGATGTGATACATGTATAAAAATGTTAATACTCAACTCCTATCACGAATTCGAATGGGGGTGGAGCTGACGTACGACGGCGCTGTACTGAAGGGCTTCGAGCACGGTCTGGGTGGAGTTGTGGATGTCCTGCTGCTCGACGTAGCCGATGACGCGGTTGAGATTGCTGTCGGCCTTGCGGCCGTTGATGAGCACCTCGCCGCCGGTCTTGCCGCCGGTCTTGCGGCGCGCCAGCACGTCCATCAGAGTCGACTTGCCCGCGCCCGACGAGCCCTGCGTTCCAGTGCATGATGATGTCAGGGTATGAGTTCTAGAGATATTAGCTATGTGCACGCATTGTTCGCATACCATGAGGGCGAGCATCATGCCGGGCTTGACGTAGCCGTGCACGCCATGGAGCAGCTGGAGGTCGCGCTTCTTGAGGCCCTTGCGGATCTGGACCGAGTAGTCCAGGTTGTTCCACGAAAGATAGGCGCCGGTCGGCGACAGGTCCGTCTCGCCCACCTCGCCGCCGCCATCGTCAATGTCGACGTCGCCCTCTGTCAACATCCGCTTCTTGCCCTTCTTGGCTTGCTTCTGGTACTGCGCGAGATCGACCTCGTGCATCTCGTGCTCATCGGCGGCCATCTCGGCCATTGGCGGCGCCGGGAGCGGCGTGTAGCGAACGAAGCGAAGGGCGAGGTAGGCCAGCGTGGTGAAGATGAACCACCAGGCCACGACGCAGGCGAGCATGATCCAGCGGAGCTCGGCCACGTCGAAGATGTCAAAGTCGTTGACGGCAAAGGCCGTACCGGAGGTGACCGGGCACACCTGGTTGCCCTCGAAGCCGTCCGGGTAGGAGGTGTTGAAGTTGGGCACCGACCGGGGCGGCGCGAGCTCGTCGTCGCCGCACGTGTAGCGCGCGTCGAACAGCTCGTTGGCCGCAAAGCCCATGAACGCGTACGCTGCACAAGTTGAACCAATGTGAGAATGGCCCAACTTATAACCAACCACTCAACAATCAGACAATGAGCGAGTTACTGGCTGGGGAGACTTACAAACCGGATTGGCGTAGTAAAACCTGTGTAAAAAGTGGGCGAATCAGCACAGGTAAGAATCATAGTGAGAGGAATGGTTGGGGTTGCCGTACCAGATCCACCACCCCGGGATGTTGGTCTGTAACATGTAGGAGTGTGGTGGTGCCAGTTACATGTGAGCGCATTGAATCCAGAATAAAATGAAAACGACGTTCATACCCTGGTGATCATGAAGCCGGAGATGAGGAGGTAGAGCGCGAGCAATGACGGGCCGGTGCTCTGCGCAGACACGAGGTCGCGTGACCACGACGCAACAGCTCTGGCGAACGCTCGGAACATCTACGTGTGTGTGGTGGTCCGGTCAGCGATAGGATCATGACCATCACCAATCGAGTGGAGTGGCGGTGTAGTGACGTACAAAGTAAAAGAGGATGCACATCAGCATGAAGTAGCCGAAGCGTCCACCGGCCTCAGAGTCGTTGAGTCCGCAGAGCCAGTACACGATGCAACTGAACAGCACGCCCTCGATCACCGTCATCGGCACCTGTGGCAATGCTGCAGTGTGAGCTCTACAGGAACTTCGCAGTGGAATGGAGGCGGGGCGCCTATGTACATCGGCAAGAATGTTGGCGGTGAGGTAGGGCAGCGGCTTGTAGTACTTGGCGTCTCGTTGTCGATAGAACACGTCGCGCTCGACCAGCACGGACGGGAGGGCGTTGGTCGACGAGAAGGAGAAGTAGCCCATCACCACGAACATGAGACCCAAGCGCGTACGCGCGTCGGTCTGGCCGTCGCCCAAGCGCAGGAAGAGCGTGCCCAGCAGGAACGAGATGAAGAGGCATCCCACGATACGCGACCTGTTTGTCGGCATATCTGCACACGACACGACACGACACCACGACCAACGACACGACACGACAGGATCCTTAGAGCCCGGTCCAGGGTGTTATGGGGCAGAAGTGGGACGCACCGCGCCAGAGCTTGATGAAGGAACGCTGCGTGAGGCGCCAGAACTGAAACCACACGGACGTGGGGTACTTAATGTTCTCCGAGTAGTCCACCTTCGTCAGATCGCCAATGTCCACCCGCTGAGCAATATCAAAAGCATGTGAGCGTGCGGTCGTGCATGTGCGATCGTGCGTGTTACCTCTTTCTTGGCCGGGGGCTGGCTGGCGCTGGCCTCGCTGCGGATCTCTTCGATAGTCTTCTCAACTTGGGCGTAGTAGGTGGACTCCTTGTAGCGCGCGACGAACTCGTCCGGCTTGAGCCACTCCGCGTCGCCCTGCTCCTCGTCGCCCATGTCCCGGTACTTCTCCGGCAGAGGACACTGGCCCGTACCACTCTCCACCACCTCCTCTGTTTTCGGTTTGGGGCCACGTCAGCAGCCGTGTGCGATTCATGTGTGCGGTGTGCGTGCGGGTCGTGCGGATGGTCGTATCGTACGAAGGAACTCGGCGGGGTTGACGTTAGGATGGCAGCGGTAGCCAAGGCTCTCGAAGTGAGCGAAGGCGTCCTTCTTGGAGCCGAGGAAGGCGATCTCGCCGTGCGACAGGATCAGCACGTTGTCGAACAGGTTGAACACGTCGTAGCTCGGCTGGAGCAGCGCCACAATCGCGGTCGTTCCCATGTTCACGCCCGATCGCAGCGCACGCAACACCTGTCGTTGTTCCTTGTTGTGAGCAACACACCTGAACAAGCAACACACACACACACACACACACACACACACACACACACAGGTTTTGACGTACGTCGTAGGCGGCCGAGGAGTCGAGGCCTGTGGTGGGCTCGTCGAGGAGATAGATGGTGGGGTTCTTGGCGGTTTCGACGCCGATGGTGACGCGCTTCTTCTCGCCGCCGGACACGCCGCGCAACAGGGCGTCGCCCACCACGGTGTTGGCGCGGTGCGTGAGGCCCAGCAGCTGCATGGTCGTGCGCACGCGCTCCTGGCGGTCGGCCTTCGACACGTGCTTGGGCATCTGGCAGTCCACGCTGAATTGCAGCGTCTCCTTCACCGTCAGCTGGGCTGATGTTTATCAACACAACACACACGATCGCAGTTAGTCGCACATACCACAAACGAACCGCACACTTTCTCAGGAATGCTGGAATGCATGTGAGGTAAGTACCGATGTGAACGTCATCCTGGGGCACGTAGGCGATGTCCTGGTGGAAGTTGCCCTTGCGCGGGTCCTTGCCGTTAAAGGTGAGCTCGCCGGTGACCTTGCCCGTGCGCAGCCGATTGGCCAGGAGCTTGATCAGCGTCGACTTGCCACAGCCAGGCGCGCCCAATAGGATGGTCATCTGGCCTGGCTTCAGGTAGAAGCTGACGTCATGCAGCAGGTTCTTCTTGGACTTCTTCTTCTCCGCCGCGCAGCACAGGCAAGCGTGGTAGACGTCGTTGTGGCGCTGGGCCGGCGGCAGGGCCTTGACGGTGTAGTTGAGGTGCGAGACCGCGACCGACAGCGAGCGGAAGTGGGGCACCAGCTTGCGCCGCTCCTGCGCGATGTAGTCCCGCAGCAGGACCGACCTGCTCTCGTCCACCTGCACGCGCGGCTCGTCATCGTCATCGTCATCGCTCTCCTCCGCGTGTCCCTCATATTCGTCCTGTCGTTGGTATGCGCGCGTGTGCGGTGTCGTGTTGCGTGCGAGTGCGTGTGCGTGTGCGTGTGCGGTGAGTTGATCCAAGTCCCAACCCGCTTTTTTTCCGCGCGGGAAATTAGAAGAGTTGGGCGGAAAGGCGCAAAACTAATGCCCGCGGGTGGGGCACAAGAAGATGGTGATGATGACGGTACCGCAGAGGAATGGTGGAGGTCGTTGTGTTGCGGCACGGCGTCGATCGATTCGCCCGAAGACGAAGATGCGGAACTAGAGTCCTCCTCCGCCTGAAGGCGGCTGTGGTCGTCACCCTCGCTCATCAGTGTTGACGTGTGTGTGCGAAGGGCTGGGTTGAAACTGAGCCGAGCTCTCGGCTTCGTAGGGGGTGAGCTGGACTGAGGTCCGTGGGTGTGATGGAGTAAAGTAGTTGTGTGTGCCGGGCTGGCACCGGCTCGGGTTTTGTTGTTTCTCGGCCAGGCGCAAAAAGGCCAATGGAGCATTTTAAACGTGAGTGCTCCATTGATAGAAATTTGAGGCATTTCATGGCGATGAAAGGTGTAAATAATCTGAATACCTCACGCCGGCGCTCTTACGTGCCCCGAGATGGAATGTCTGGCTCGCTCGCTCTCTTTGTGTTCCTCGATGTTGTCGCTCTTTTGTGCCCTGTCGCCGCTAAGCTGTCAGGCGGGGCAGGTCGTCCGGAATGTCAGCGAGCACGTAGCTCATCACCGCCATCGCAGCGACCGACCGGCGCACTCCATCGTAGTTTAGAGCTGTGATCGTGTCCTGCCGTTGAGTTGTTCGTGCCGCGTCGTTAGGACTTTCAGGCGCCAACGACGATGTTCGGAAGAACGAATGAAAGAACGAAGAGATGGCGTACGGCGCTGGAGTGGTGATAGTTGAAGTAGTAGGAGGAGTCCTTGCTGTCCAGCAGGGCCCCGCCGGGCACGCCGGCAGCGACCAGGGGCGCGTTGTCCACGGTCGTGCCGGCGCCCTCCACGATCTCGCCCACCTTGACCGGCTCCAGCAGCCCTATGCATGTGTGGTCGCCAACGGCGACGACGGTCATCAGGGCCACCACCTTCCGGCGCGGCCAACAGACCAAAGCGTGCGCACGGGGGTACCGGAGAGGTTGCGGAAGATGGCGAGGCCGTCCGCGCTGCCGGTGAAGCCAAAGCCGTAGGGATCAAACTAGTGGAGCAAGCAAGCAAGCAATCAAATTCATTGCATCCCACACATTTGTGCGTGTGCGATGATGCGTGTGCGGTGGGTACGTTTCCGATGTCGGACTCGACGGCGATCTGGTGCCTCTTGAGCTCGCGCTCGTGCGCCTCCTTGTAGGTGACGGCTCCCCTTCCAGTCATCTTCGATCCACCGCACCAGTCAGTCACCTCCATCTCAACAGCCACCCAACCAACGCCCGATCCAGCCGAACCTCCTCGTCGGCCCAGGCGATGAAGCGAATCGTGCGACGCGGGCGCGCGATCTTCCTCTCTTCAATCAGGTCGTTGATCAGTCGCACTGCTTCCCACGCTGCTCGCCGCACGACACGCACGACGACACGACACGTATTGAGTACTGGCGATTGGTAGGTCCTGAGGAGGGCAGAGCACGAACCGCAGAAGAAGCCGGCGCCATCGTCGACTGCTCCGGTGCCGACGTCCCACGAGTCCACGTGGCCGCCGAGCAAGACGATGCCCTCGGGGTCAGCGCCGCCCACCACTTCGGCGATCACATTGCGCGACGAGACCTTCCAATGGTGGCGGTGGTGTTGCAAAATTTCGTTAGTGTCAGACGGACCCATCGAACGAAGTGAGAAGCCACGTCAGTAATCGGGGGGGGTGCGTTACATTGTAACCCAGAATCTGGGCGTCCATCTGGAGTCTCACGACCACGACCTGGCCTCGCTTCTGCATGCGGGCCATCATCTCGCTGTCCTCCACCGTGACAGCTGCACCCACAAACGCTTCATTCTTGAGAGAAAAAAACGACGACACGATACACGACAGGCACGAAGCGGGATCGATTGGGCTTCGTACCGGCCGCGGGAATGCGGGCCTGCTTGTCCGAGTAGTTGACCCCTCCGGTGTGCGGCGTGTAAAGCGAGTAGGGCGTGACCGAACGGACCAAGGCGGCCACCGCCCCAACCTGGCGCGTGCGATCATGTCGCGCGTGTCGTGTGCACCGTCAGCATGTTGAACAGTGAGTGCGGGTTGGCAGGGTCGTACGGCTGAGGCGGCGTCGGCACCACGAGAGCGGAAGGCGACGGTCTGGCCGTAGGTGGTGAATGGGGCGTTGAAGAGCACGATCTTGCCCTTAGCCTTGGCCGCGTTGGCCGTCAGCTCCTCAAACGTGCTCACCACAAACACCTCCGCAGTGATCCCCTCAGGTCCGGTCCCCACAGACTTGCCTAGACACGCGACACACCTTTTGAGAAGTGTGGGGTACGTTGTTGGCGTCAAGGGATGTAGTGCGACGATGTACCGAGGCCCAGGAGGGCCATGTTGGTGCGGCGAGGTTGGAGCAGCTCGAGGGCCTCCTTGCCGCGCTTCCAGTTGATGATCCCGTCCACCGGCTCGCCTCGGACGTTGGCCAGCCCGTCCTTCTTCAGCGTCTATCGAAGCGCTCACCACCATCACCACCACCGCCATCACCATCACCGCATCATCGCCATCACCGCCAGAAAGCTGCGCTGATGCGTACCTCGAGCATCCAGTCGATCGCCAGCACTTGATTCTCGCTCCCTCTGTAGAGTGTTCCGATTTTTTGGATTTAATTTTAAAAACATTTCAATTAAAATTGGAATTGGTGGAATAGTTAGATTTAATTATTAATTGGGTGAATAAATATAGAGTGGAAGGGGGGAGGTACGAGAAGCGGGGGCCGAAGGTATCGCAGAGGTACTCGAGCTTGGCGAAGTCGGTGCCGGCAAGGGCGGCCTTGGTGAGCTCGGCGGCCTCCCGCTCGTAGGGGGGCTCAGCCGGCGGGGCACTGGCGGCAGCCAGCACCGCCACGCAGACCACTGCAACCACCCAGTAGTGCGCCCGCACAGTCGCCATCTTCATCTTTTGACCCAACACTAGTTAAAATCCAACCAACAGAAAAAAGACAGACACACCATAATATTTTGGAACTAAATTAAAATTTTGGAAATAAATAATAATATTATCATCAGTACATATTATTACTTGAAAAATATACCCTTTGTGGTTCGACAAAAAAAAAACACAATGTATTACACTTGTAAGAAACTCGGGGACGTGTGGCACACGAACAGCTGTTGTTGTCGTCGTCAGGTCGCTCCGATCCCCACAAGCCTCCACTTCTTCTTCAGTTGGCTACTTGACAAGCGCCCAAGTAAAAAAGAAAGCGTGTGAGTTGACAAACGACAAACGACAAACGACAAGCTACGATTTGGTGGCCACGTCGTCGCACGTGTGTGTACCTTCTTCCACGACGGTCAGGTAGTTGTTGGGCACGAAGCCCTGCTTTCCGTTGAGGTCGGCGTACCACCAGCCCGACTCGTCCTGCTCGGAGACGGTCAGGATCTCGCCGGCCTTGAAGCTCTGTGCACGGGCCACGACACGCACACGACACGATCAGAGGCGGTGCACTCCACGCGTTGTGTGTACATGGGCGGGGGCGAGAGAAGACGACGGACGCACCAGTTCGGTCTCGTTGGTGGCCTCGTAGTCGAAGAGCGCCCGGGCCTTCACCTCAACGTACTCCACCTCCTCGAAGTCGCCCCCCTCGGCATCTCCTGCTTTGCATGGAGAATATTTTTTAGCAACTGCGCGCGGCGGGTGGCGGGTGTGCTGACGAAAGAGAAGAAAAAGAAAACTGAACACACCATTGGCCGGTTCGGGGCTGGCGTCCTCGGACGGGGACGGGGCGACATCCCCGGTGCCGCCGACAGCTTCGAGCTGCCTCACGATCTTCTCCTTCTCCTCCTTGAGGACGTCGATCTTCTTCTCCTGGTCCGTCGCTTCCTGTTGCGAGCGTGAAGAATGAATACTTCCCTATCAACCTATGCGTGTGCGGTGATGCAAGTGCGGTGGTTCGTGTGCGTCATGGCTGCGCAAAGGACTGAGCCGAGTACCTGCACCGCCTTCTTCTGAGCGACCGGATCAGCAGCGTAGAACTTGACGAGCTTGTCTGTAGCATGCAAACAATGAATAAATGAGTTAATAAACGAAGGAATAAATACTCATTTAATCCGGTACGCAGTCGCGAGTAACGCCGTACCGAGTCCCTTTTTGGATTTGATTTCGGATTCGATGTCCTCGTTGACCTCCTTGAGCTGCTGCTCGAGCTTGGCCTTCTTCTGGTCGTTCGACAGAGACTCGTCGGCCGCCGAAAGTCCCCATTGCTGCGCCCGCCCATGCACATACCGCCGTTAACGGTCTGTCGCTTTGTCGTGCGTGCGTGCGTGCGTGCGTGCGTGCGTGCGTGCGTGCGTGCGTGCGTGCGTGCGTGCGTGCGTGC
>CDFE01062597.1:281456-322840 GCA_000826465.1 Acanthamoeba mauritaniensis | reverse complement strand
ACACACACACACACACACACACACACACACACACACACACACACACACACACACACAAACCGCCCCATCCCCCAATTGGGTATAGGCTGGCGGCCGCCGTGGTTTGTGTGGGTACACGCACGATCTAAAATGGAATCTGAAATATGGCACAGGGCTTGGTGGTCGGTGATCTCAGTTTGGACCTGGACCTGAAGCTGGGCAGCATAAAGACCAACCCGAACGAAGGACCTACCACGCATAGGCGGAGCAGCAAACACAGCAGCCGAGGCGACGACGCCTCGGATTCGGCGTCGCCGTCAAGCGGGACCCGATCACACACGACGAAGCACCACAAAAAGAAGCTCCGGAGCGTCAGCCAGAGCTCGCGCAACAATGTGCGCGACATGAACGCGCGCCCGTCAGCCGACAAGAGCAAGAAGGCGCCCCGTGACGCCGCCGACGACGAATGCCAAAGCCTGAAGCTGCTGCTGGCCTCGCTCGGTCCGGGAACGCTCACCATCCCCGCCGTCGAGCCCGCATCATCGTCGGCGCCGGCGCTGTCCCTCCCCGCGGCCAAGGCGAAGTCCAAGTCCAGGAGCGGCGACACCGGCCATGTGCGGAAACAACAGACCCGAGAGCGCGCCGCTTCATCAAAGACCATCGTCGTCGCGTCGGCCAACAACAACAACAACAACAACAACAAATACAATGGCAACAGCGTCGAGGTGAACGACCGAGTGAAGGAGCTCGAGGAGCGGGAGAAGAAGCTGCTCGAGTGGGAGGAGCAGCTATTCAAGGAGGAGATGGAGCGCGAAGAGAAGCGCGAGGCGGAGGTGGCGATCCGGGCCAAGGCCGCAGACGAGCTCGAGCGCGAGGTGTGCAGGCGCGAGGAGGCCGTCGCCGACCGGGAGCGTGCGGTGGACGACGTGCTCCGGCAGCGCGAGAAGGAGATCGAGCAGCGGCTCAGCGAGAAGGTGGCGGAGGAGGTGCGCAAGACGTTCGAGGCCCGCATGCTCATCCTCGTCGACTGGGAGGAGAGGCTGCGCAAGCAGGAGTCCGACTTTCGCGAACGAGAGGTAACCAACCACGACATACGACACACCGCACGACACGACACGACCAACGACACACTTCTTGTGTCTTTATATGCAGGTGAGTCGACTGGGCCTGAAGAGCGTGGCCCGCTACGATGAGCTGTTGCAGGTCGGAAAGGAGCGCGTGGTCCGCATGCAGTGCTACGTGCGCCGGGCGCTCGCTCGGTTTCGGGTCCATCGCGCCCGTGCGTGTCCCCTTCCTGTCGGGATCCTCTTTCGCGGGCCGCTCACTGTTGTGCGCGTGCAGTGGGTGATGGGCCGGGCCGAGACCTGGTGATGAAGCAGCTCAAGAGTCGTGCCGGCACGCTCAATGAGATCATGAAATCCGAGGCCGCCTACGTACAGTACTTGACCGTGCTCATGGAGGTAGGTGTCGTGGTCGTGTAGTTGATCGTGTTGCGTCGTGTCGTTGGCAGTAATCGAAGTGGGGTGTCTAACAGCGGCGATTGGGGTGCAGGCTTTCGCGGTGCCCATTCGCCAGAAGGACGTGCTGCGATTGGACGACCAGCTGTGCCTCTTTGCCAACATCGGCAGTGTCCTGTCGCTGCACCGACGGTTCCTCGGCGACCTCAAAGACCGCTACTCCAGTTGGTACGCTTACTCACACTCCCCGCTTACTGCTGCGACCCGCATACAAACGCACGACGCACGACACGCAGGCCGTCGCAGCCGATGCTTGGGGATCTCTTCTGTAAGTATATGGTACGCCTCGCCCAACACCAAGATATGGAAAGTGGGGGTGGTGCTCGCTCACACGCCTTTGTTTGTTTGTTTGTTTGTTTGTTTGTTTGTTTGTTTGTTTGTTTGTTTGTTTGTTTGTTTGTGCCACAAGAAACTGTTCCACGAGGAGTACGCGGTGTACGTGCTGTCCTACCACGCGTCGATCGAGCTCCTGCACCGGCTCAAGGCCTCGCCCACCAAGACCGCGTTCCTGTCCTTCGTCGAGGTACAGAACGACCCCGGAATGGAGGCTCACGGTCATGCTGCAGGTGCTGACCGCACAACCAACACAGAAAACGCAGTCAGAGCGATCCAAGCACCTCCGCGGGCTCGACCTCTCGTCCTTCTTGATTATGCCCGGTACAAGATATCATCTCATATCAGCGTTCATCTGCTGCGATGGTTCTCACCCATGCATGACACGACAAACCGAATCACGCGCAGTGCAACGAATCCCGCGCTATCAGATCCTGCTTGCAGTACGCGCCTCCCCCACCCTCCCGAGTGTCGCCAGACTTGCGTGGCGAAAGACCAACACCAGCTCTTCAGGAGGTGCTCGCCAACACGCCCCAGGGACACGCCGATCTGCCCAGCCTCCGGACCTCCCTCGAGAAGGTGCTCGACTCTTAGGAGTGGACTGCAAGCCGCGGCGGCGCACATTAACGCGCCCAAAACACATAACGCAACCTACAGATCAGAGGGCTCAATGAATCGCTGAACGACAAGCAGACGGAGGCCGATCTGCTGCGGCGGGTGCAGGAACTGGAGCGGAAGAAGAGCGAGAGCCAGACGCCGCTCCGGCGGAGCAAGTCCATGCGCGCCCTCCTCTTCTCCCTCTCCAAGCGGCGCGGCAGCCTCACCTCCGACGGGGACAGCCAGTACGGCAAGCACCTCACCGTCAACGCCATCCATCGGTGCGCGCACGCCTCATTGTGAGTGATGCCCCCCTTGCGCGTGCGGCGATCGCAACGCTCACACGACGCACCAGGCAACCTGCCAAGGCGCGCGCCGAGCCGGGCAGCTTGCTCAAGGTCTTCGTGCACCAGGGCAAGAACCTTCTGCCCATTGGAGACGATGGTTCGCGTAATCTTGTGTTTACTTGCGTGCGTGCGTGTTACGCGAGTGGAATGCTGATGACGCTGAGTTACGTGGTTGACAGCTCGTACGGTGCCAGACCCTTATTGTATGATCACACTGAGTGGCCAAATGCTGCGAACGTCCGTAATAGAGGGGACCTCCGACCCCCAATGGAATCAGGACTTCACCTAGTGCGTTCTCCACACGACACGGCGCACATCCACGCGCGATTCTTTGGCTTAGCTGGCTCACACCATTTCACTCTGGTGAAAGTAATGTGACGAGCGTGAGCGACAGCCTGTGCGTGACGTGCTACGATTGGAACCAGTCGGCGCGGACCCGGCCGTTGGGTTTCATCGAGCTGCCCTTCTCCGTCATTGCCGAGATCGCCCAGGGCACCGCCCAATGGTGCGGCCCCGTCTCGCCCGTCCCATGGGTCCAGTATTGAACCAACCGCACGACACACGACACGCACCACAGGTTCCGCCTGCTTCCTGTTCTCAAGCAGGGCCACGGCGCCTTCCAGGCCACGTCATCATCATCGCCATCATGGGCCTCATCGACGCTGGCCACGCGGTTGTCGGCGTCGTCCGCGTCGCTGCGCCTCACTCACCAGGACTCTCTGGTGATGCCCGCGCTGCGCCACGGTCGCGCCTCCATGCCGCCCACGCTCCAGCTCTCGGCCCTGCCCGCGACTGCGGCCGGCGGCGAGTCGTCGCCCGATGGCGGCGTCCGCCCGTCGCCGCGGCCGCGGCGACTGACGCCCTACTCGGTTGTGCCCTCGACGGAGATGGGCGTGTCGGCCGACGATGTGGAGTGGCTGGCCGAGATGGAGGTGCAGCTCTCCTTCGCGCTCCATCAGATCGACACCGCCCACACCGACGTCCAGTCCCGAAAGCGCTGCGACTCTCAGAGCTTGGTCCTTGGGTGATCAATTCAGTTCGTCCAGCCAAGTTGTCAGGCAACCACCGGCACTTTTATTTTGATTATTTGAAGAATTCATGGAGCAACAACTCTACATTGTTCAGATTTCTTAAATATATGTGGCGCATCCGTAATAATCGCGGGATTCTAAGGTGCCGGCTTTCCGCCGCGGAAAAGAACCGGTGGTCCTTACGGTACCGCCCCTTCGTATCCATTCGAATCCCGATCGCGTGAAGGAGAGGAGCGGGCGTGAACAGCGGCGACTTGAAGGAGTAGAAGAACTATAAAGACAGAAAAGGGGGAGAGGAGGAAGATGAGGGCCGTCCGTGGGCTGCCTGGCTTCCGCCATTTCTTCGGATCGAGGCGAGGCGGTGGCCATGGAGCTGGCATCACATCCGACAGGAAGGATGGGCCCGTGGGCGAGATGTCGGACGATGAGGCCAGCTCGGCGGCGGCTGCACATGGCAAGAAGCTCGTGGGCGACATGGAAGATGAGATGGACCTAGACAACGAATGCTGCATCTGTCTCATCGACATGGAGGAACGCAAGTTCAGGGGCAAGATGGATTGCTGCGATCACGTGGTGTGCTGGTGCTGCATCCAGGAATGGGCTCAGACAAGCCGCAGCTGCCCCATCTGCCAAAGGAGCTACAACAAATGCAAAAAGACTCTACCAAAAGCCAAGAAGGTACATATCCTCCATCTCCATCTCCACCTTTTCCCCGCCTCACGTCTTCATCGCCCTCTGAATGTCTTGTTTGGTCTCATTCCAAATTCCCTGAACTCAATGAGAGCAGCTTAGCGTGACATGGAATCAAACAACATCTCTATATTGCACGTTCTATGGATTGATGTTGTCGCCCTCTTGCTGCTTCTTGGGGAAACGGCTTGGGGATGTTGCGTTGGCAGCCTACTCACCATTCATTCATCATTCATCAATCATTCATCAATCCAGGGCCGAAAGCACGCGAAACCGAATGGGGCCAAGGGGAAGAAGCAGCGCAGCCTGTGGGAGAAGGTGGGCGGGGGCATCCTCGGGCGGCGACTCCGCAGCGCGCGGTCATCGCCAGCACAGCCGGAGCAGCAGGCCCCCAACCTCGCCGCGCAGTCGTCGTGGGGCGATGGCATGGGCGACGAGGAGGCCGACGTCGACGCGGGCGACGAGGAGGTCGTTGTCTTCCCCGTGCGCGACTCCCGAGGTGACGACGACGACGACGACGTTGGCGCCGCGGCCGCGGCTATTGATGGCGCCGCCGCGGTCGCGGCCGACGCCAGCAGCAGCAGCAGCGGCAGTAGTGACGACAGCGACAGCCGCCGGAGCAGGAGGAGCAACGAGGAGGAGGCGAACGAGGAAGGAAACGACGCGATCATCGTCAATATCATCAACGACGACAGCCCAGCTGAACAAGCCGAAGAGGAGGAGGAGGAGGCGGAGGTGGAGGCAAGCCGTGTCGATGAGGCGGTGGCCGTGGCCGTGAACCAGCCTGGCGTCTCGTCGTCGTCGTCGTCGCTGTCGACGTTGTCGTTGTCTACGTCTTCGATGTCGACAAGAGATGTGTCTGACGAGGAGACGCGTGCGGACAACAAGAACGAGGAGGAGGAGGAGACGACGACGACGTCGGGAAACAATTTTATTGCCGAGGGCGACGACCGGAAGGACAAGGGCAAGGAGCTCGAGGACGAGGACGAGGATGAAGAGGAGGACGATGAAGAGGAGGAGGAAGAGTGGGAGCGGAAGGATAGTGAGTCAGACGACAGCGACGACGACGATGAAGACGATGCGAACGGACCGCTGGACTCCTACTAGAGGAAGAGCTCAGAACTCCTTCTCATCAGCTCCCGCATCTCTCAATTCCACTCTCCTATCCGCGCAGCTCAGCTTCCCGCGCCCGGCATGCTTTGAGCACGCCGCATCGTTGCGTTTTCGTTCTTTTTGTACATTTCTGTCTATTTCCCCCCTTTGTTGTGTTTGCCTTCTCTCTCTCCTTCTTCTTCTTCTTCTTGTGTACACTTATTCTTTTCCTCTGCCCCCCTACCGCACCCCCAAAGCTGGAGGCAAACAAACAATACTGGGCTTGCAAGACCTCAATAAAAAGAATGTTGAGTTGCACCAGTTCTTCTCTTCCGACCCCGCCTCACCGACGACTGGCCGTTTGGCGACGAATTGGTGCGTTTTGTGGAAGTGGCGCCACCATCGTGCTGGGAAGACAAAGCACAAAATCACTGGTAGCGAGGCAACGATAGATACATTGGCCGACGAACGTAGATACACTCACTGCGCGGGCGTGGCATCGGCCGATGCGTCGCCGCTGCCGGTGGTGGCGGTGGTGGTACTGGTCGCGTCGTTGTTGGCGTCGTTGGCGGAAGGTGCGGCGGTCTGATCCTCCGCGGGCGCCGCGCTGGGCGCGATGGCGAGGGCTTCCACGCCTGATCACAGGACCAAAGAACGAAAACGAAAAAAGAAATAGAAAGGCGGAGAGTCAGTGCGAGTCCCAGGCGACACTATGAGGCGAGGTACCGCTGGCCAGCTGGGAGACCTCCGCTTCCGCCTCGGCATTCGCGGCGTCGGCTTCGGCTTCGGCATTCGCGGCGTCTCCGTTCAGCGGCGCCACGGGGGCCGCGCCCTTGGCGGTCTTGCTCTTACCCTGCACGAGCGCCCGGTGAGAGGCAGCCGCAGAGGCGAAGAACGAGCGCTCTCTCGTGCCACGCAGCGAAGCCACGAAACGCACCTTCTCCGCCTCGCCTTCGTCATCGCTGCCGTCGTCTTGATCATCGTCATCATCGTCGCTGTCGTCGTCGCTGGACGACACGTCCTTGCCCTCGATCATGGGCGGCACCTCGAGATCATCGCCAGGCTGCGCGGGCAGCAACTCGTAGGGCGCCCCGGGCAGCGGGAAGTAGAGCGGAATCAGCTGTTCGTAGCACAGGCGCTCCTGCACACGACACGCACGACACGACACAGCGAGTCAACCACCGGAGGAAAGGCGCGAGCTTCAGCACAACACCAACAGCGAACCTTGTCCAGGAAGACGCAAAAGATGATGCTGTCGAACTTGGTCCGGTTATCGCCCTCCTCGAGCCAGCGACGCACCGTCTTGAGCGCGATGTGCGACGCCTCGTAGAGCGGGTACCCGTAGATGCCCGTCGAGATGCCGCAAAACGCCTTGTTAAGGTGGCGCATGACGCAGGGCGTGAGTGCCACGGCACGCAACACAACCAACGACACGACACGACACGACACGCGCGGCGGGAGGTGCGGCGTACGAGGGACCGGACGCCGTTGGCGACGGCCACGCGGAGGCAGTTGAGGTAGCAGCTGCGGAGGGCGACGGGACTCTCGCCAATGGGACCCACCGTGTGGATCACGTACTTGGCCGGCAGCGCGTAGCCCCGCGTGATCTTGCAGTGGCCCGTCATACACCCTATCGTAGCACACGCACATGAGCACAAGAGCATGTGTCATGTGTCGTGCGTGTCGTGTCGCATCGTTGGTCGTGGTGGGACACTCACCGTTGAGCTGCTTGCACTCGTTGTAGAGGTCGTCGCCGGCAGCCCTGTGGATGGCGCCGTCGATGCCGCCACCGCCGAGCATCGATCTGGCCCGCGCGCAGCGCGATGGTGAGCAAGATAGGGCAAGTCGGTGGTGGTCCGTGGTGGGTGGGTGTACCGGTTGGCGGCGTTGACAATGGCGTCGATCTCCAGGTGGGTGATGTCGCCGCGCCACATGGTCACGATCCGATTGATCTCCTCGTCCGGCGCAAAGTGGGCCGTCGGCGGCGGCGCCTGCTCCTCCACCTCCTCGTCGGCGTCCGGGTCCGGCAGCTCGGCGAAGACCGGCTCCTCTTCGGACGAGGACAGCTCCGACTCCTCATCGGACGAGGTCACGTCCGCATCATCGTCGCCGTCGTCTACATCGTCCTCATCATCACTGCCCTCCTTCTTCTCTTCAGCTACCGTTTCCTCTTCCGCCTTCTTCTCCACCACGTCTCCTTCTACCTTTTCTTGTTCTACTTGCTGCTGCTGCTGCTTCGAGTTCTCATCACCATCTTCTTCTTCGTCTACGTTCTTCTTCTTGTTCGCTTCATCTTTTTCTTGTTCTACTTGCTGCTTCTGCTCCAGCTTGGCCTGGCGCCTGGCCTGGCGTGCGGCCTTGCGTTCGCGGGCGGCCTCGAGGCGCTGGCGCTTGGCCTCGTGCTGGGCGCATCGACGACGGTAGGCCTCGCGCTGCTGGGCGATCCATCGACGGGCGGCCTCGATTTTCTCGCGGCGCTCCTGGCGAAGGCGCTGGGCGATGCCCTGACGATAGATGGGCCAGCTGGGGATGTCCTGGAGGGTCACGAATCGGTCGCGGCAGCGGTAGCGTCGACGACGCTCATCGATCGACTTGGCCTCCTCATTGGCCCACATCTGCTCGCGCGGCACGAGCGGCTCGCGACGCGTCCAGTACGAGTAGCCATGAATGCTCATATTCTCTTCGAATCGATCGATAAAGTTTCGATTCTACTTGCGCGTAGCGGCACAAAAATAGGAAGGATAAATAAGAATGATTCTGGAAAACAACACAAATTAAAAAGAAGGAGCTCAATGCAGAACGGGCAAGGTACCTTTGGTGCGCACGGGACAAAAGGTAGATGGCCTGTGATCGGTAGTGTAACAATCGATTGTTATATTATTTGTTTATTCACTTTTATTGCGTTCGGTGAATCAAACTTTTAGCTAAATTCCACGCGTGCCGTATTTCCTTCCATTTTCCTGTCTTCATTTTCCTTTCCACCTCTCGAAGAAATTCATTTTTATTTGTACTCAGCCAATTTTGAGTGTTACCGCCCAACAACAGTCACTGGCGCCCCCACTGAGCGTCTACCACCTCCTCCATCAAGATGGAGGACCCGACCCGACATAGTATTAATATTAATAAATCACCACACCACCCACAGCAGCAGCAGCTCATGGACCTGCCGCACGAGGTGCTGCTGAAACTCCTGGCGGCGCTCCCCGTGGCCGACCTGGGGCGGGTCGAGCAAACCTGCCGCCTGCTCCGCGCCCTCAGCCACGAGAACCTAGTCTGGCGGGCCAAGGCCCGCGAGCGCTGGTCGTCGCCGCCCCCCGCCGCCGGGGTCGTCGGGGCCTTTCGGCGGCCCGTCCACCACCTGCAGAGCTGGCGGCGCTACTTTCACTACAAGACCCTCCTACACGCTCCCGGTTCGTGCCACATCACATACGTGTCGTGTGTGTGTGTGTGTGTGTGCTGACGTCATGCGTGTGCGGTGTCGTGTGTCGTGTGTGTGTGCTGACGTCATGCGTGTGCGGTGTAGGGGCGTTGGGGTGGCACAAGATAGAGAGGGAGGAGGAGAGTGTGCAGGCGCGATGCGCGCACACGGGCTGCGTGGTGGGCGATCGGGTGTACTTTATCGGCGGGCAGGACAGCCGCGACCGCCGTCTGGGCGAGATCCACTGCTACGATCCACGTACGCTCTCGAATCC
This sequence comes from Acanthamoeba mauritaniensis, assembly GCA_000826465.1. Lineage (NCBI taxonomy): Eukaryota > Discosea > Longamoebia > Acanthamoebidae > Acanthamoeba > Acanthamoeba mauritaniensis. The sequence goes on along the minus strand of CDFE01062597.1, from coordinate 313,562 downwards.
CGCACACGCTCCAGACACGCACACGCACGCACGCACGCACGCACGCACGCACACACACAAACATGACACACCAGACGCACGCACACACTCGCCTTATGACACGCGGATGGCCGCACGTGCAGGGCAAAACAAGTGGGAAGCGCTGGAGGTGGCGCAGGTGCCCAACTTTGCGCGCCACCAGGCGGTGGCCGTCGGCGACCGGATCTTCTGCTTCGGCGGCTACGACCTCGAGCGCTTCTACGAACTCGCCATGTTCGTCCCTGGTACTGCCACCTTTTTAATATGAGTTTATTTATTTACATACCTTTTAATGGGATAATTTTTTTATTTATAATCTTAATTAATTGCTAAGGTAATAATAATAATAAAAAACAAAACAAAAAAACGACAGCGACGGGGAGCTGGACGTATCCGGAGGTGACGGGCGACCGGCCGCCGCCTCGGTCGAACCACGCGAGCGCGGTGATCGGCACCCGATTCTACATTTTCGGCGGATCCGTGGGCGACAACGTCAACCACTACGAGACCGTCAACGACTTTTACTGCTGCGATGTCGGTACCGCACGCGCCACCGCACGCGCACAGTGGTCAGTGGTTGACATGTGTGCGATTCCTATGCGCAGCCACGTTTCGGTGGACCAGGCTCGAGGCCAAGAACGCGCCGTCGAATCGGGTGGGCCACAAGATGATCGCCGTGTGCGGCAAGATCTACCTCTTCGGCGGTGGCGTGTGGTCGTCGCAGCACGGGTGGACGGAGCAGTACAATGAAACCTGGCTCTATAGCCCTGGTACCGCACACACGCACGCATGCCACCGCACACGCACGCGCTGCAACGGCTGTGTGTCTGATGTCGTTTCGCGATCGCACAGAGGAGAACGAGTGGACGGAGGTGAAGGTGGCGGTGCGGCCGCCCGTGTGCACGTACACCTACATCTTTTCGTTCGGGACGCACGTAGCCATCTACGGCGGAGCGAGCATAACAGGCCACAGCGTGCAGAAGGAGCTCTGGCTCTTTGACACCATCGCCCAAACGTACGGACCGACACGACACACGACACACGACACACGATGACACACGACACACGATGACACACGATGACACACGACGACACACGACACACGACGACACGCCACGACATGACGAGTCTGTATGCATGCCAGCTGGGACAAGATGGAGGTGGCGGGGGAGGAGCCGTCGTCGCGGAGCATGGGCAGTTCGGATCGGGTCGGGAACAGCGTGTTCTTCTGGGGCGGCTACAGCGGGGGCGTGCTCCCCTTCACCAACGACTTCTACCGCCTCGACATCTCCCGCGCCATCGACCTCGCCCAGCCGCTCTTCCGCGACACCAGCCGCCACGCCAGCTACCCGTGAACGACCAAAACAAAACAAAACAAAAAATACAAAAAATAACCAAAATTACAGAACATCTTTGGTGATGCACTCCAACTGTCTGAGATGCACTCATCACCAGCTAGGACCAGAAAACAGGGAGCTCACGGGTGGGCACAGATGTGTGGAGTGAGAAACGTTTGTTGGGATGTGAGTGTATGTACACCAGGGCGTGTTTCTTCCAAAAAGAAGACAAAAGTGAAGAGAGAGAGAGAAGATTGCGGAGGGGAGGAGAGGGTGCCATGTCCCTGCTGCCTGCGTGGTGGGGATCCGCTTGAGCAAGGGAGGAAAAACGAAAGCGAGCAGAGAAGAGAATAATCAACAAAATAATAAACAACAACATAAATAAATAAAAGTTAGGGGCTGTGCAGCGGCGGGAAGTCGGGTGCTCACAGGAGCGAGAGGAAGAAGGTCTCGATCTTGTAGAAGGAGTAGCACGTGAGGAGGAAGAAGACGATGGTCAGGGTGAGGTGCTTGCCGTTCCACAACGACATGCCCATACTCCTGTCCCCCGAGATCGCCACCCGCTGGAACGTCTCATCGCTCCACTTGCCTGCACGTGTGCGTGTGCGTGTGCGTGTGCGGTGGTGCGTGTGAATGTGTAGCAGAGGTGAAGGGAAAGAATGGAAGGCCGGGACTACCATAATAGAAGAGGGAGACACTGGGGCAATCGTTGTCGGAAGCGGTGGCAAAGGCGCGCGAGAGGTAGTAGTCGACCATGGTGTCGTTCGGCTGCAGCGGCCACTCCGACACCGCGTAGTCGGACGTCACACTGAACACCGGGATCACCTTGGCCTAGAACCATACTAAGTTAAACAGTTGCAATAAAAATAGAAATATCTAATAAAGAACATAACATGTTAAAAAAGAAAGCATGGCGCAAACATGTAATTCAGAACACAACACATACCTTGGTGAGGTGGTTGGCGTAGAAGATGGTCTGGTTCACCCAATCGTAGAAGTTGTCCGCCGTGGCCCAGTCTTGCCAGTAAACCTGTGCACGCACACGTCGTGAGTCGTGTGCGGTGTTGAATGGAAGTGGTGTTATATAAGTACCATGGGCATGATCTTGATCCAGTTGCCGGTGTACTGCGAGTAGTCGTTGCCCGACTGCGTGTTGCCGTAATAACCGTCGGCGCTGGCGGCGAAGGGCAGGACATAGGCGCCCACGTCGAGGCTGGAGTCGATGTCCGACACCGTCTTCACCACCTTCTTCAGGAACGACGTGATTTGCGCCGCCCGGAAGTCCACCTGCACACACCACCGCACACGCACACAACGCGAAATGAGAGCGCGTCGGTGACTGTGTGGGGGGGGGACGTTTGAAAGGGCCGTGTGCGGCGTACCCACTTGTCCCAGTTGGTGTAGTCCGAGTCGGACTGGATGGTGTTGGGGTCGACGCCGACTTCGCTCTTGAACACGCCGCGCGTGTAGTTGCTCAGGTCCGAGAAGTCAGAATCGTAACGAATAACTGGTCACGTCGAACGGGGAAGAACGAAGGCGGGGTGGTGGTGAGCTGACGATCAGATGACGCGCTTCAGTGGCGGCGTGCGTACAATCCAGGCGAACGCCGTCAAAGTCGAACTTGTTCAGCACTTCGCTGATGAGGTCCTGCTCGTGCGCTCGCACCGCGGGGTTGACCGGGCTCACGAACTGGTAGTGCGCGTGTGCGTGATGGCGTCAGCAAAAAAGGGGTGAGAGGGGCGTGCAGCCACGATCGCAGCACGCGTCAGACACGCCATCTGGATCAAGAAGACCGGAGGTCGTACGAGCTGGCTCATCTCCAGGGGAGCGTTGCTGTTCTCCTTCTGCATCGTGGCCAGCTCGTAGTCGGCCCTGCGCAGGGAAAGCGCGTGCGGAAGCGTGTGCGGTGAGAACTCGGGGGGGGGTGCTGAAGAAGCAGAATGGGGGAGGAGGTACTGCGCGAGAACGGGGTCCTTGAACATGGGCAGCCAGGCATACACCTTCAGCCCGCTTTGGCTGTACAGAGGCGACAAGTCATTCATCCATTAATGGCCAAAGAGATTGGCATGTTGGGGGGGGGCGGTACTGTGCGGTAGAAAGGAGGTATTTGATGAGCGAGTCGTAATCGAGGCCGGCAGAGGCGTTGTAGGATTGGGTGGAGGGCACGGTGCTGCCCGTGTAGTAGAGCAGCCCCGACTCATCGTCCTTCATAAGCACCGAAATGCCTTGCCATTCACATTATATCGTACAAAATCAATTCTACAATTTTGAAATGGAAAATGGCATTGAAAAGAATGAAGCTGCACAAGAGAAAGGAAGGTACCTTCAATGTGCGTCCGAAGGGCCTGCGAGACCATAAAGTCGATGTCGGCTTCGCTCTGAATGGCGTCACCCGTTCGCACGATCATCTCCAGGAATCGGACCGACGAGGCAGGGGTAATGAAAACGAGCGCCACCATCATCATCATCATGCTGATGCAGCTAAGTGCCGTCACGCCCGCACGACGCTGCCCCATTTTCAATGTTCTATGTTGGAGTGGAGGCCTCCCCTCCCCGCTCGCTGAGTCCCGTTCGATGAGGCGGTGGAGGTGGGATCTCTGCTGGCGCTCCGCAAGCAATACAGTTGCCGTCGTGAAGAAATGTGCCGACCGGATATTTCGCTTCTTTTTGCTTTTGAATAATGAAATACTCATAAAAGCAAACACCATTGACTTCTACGAGAGATTAGAATTCGAAGCAGCCAAGGCACGCAAGGCATTCCTGTAGTTTTCTCAGTTCCGCCAAAGGGCAAGGTTGGGCGTGGCGTGGTGCTGAGGTGTGAAATTACACACGCCGACAAGAGAACCCTGCATGGACTACTGCAGGGCTGGGCATTGAAAGACAAGGTGAGTGCTACACACAGCCTTCATGGTGATGATGTACATCATACAGATACAGTTCACCTGCCTAATTTTCTGAAGTGACGTCACTGCAGAGTTGCGTACCGACCACATGAAAAAAGAGAAATTAAATGAAAAGCAAAAAGGAAACTTAATTACCCAGAAGAGGGGAGGGACAGGTCCCCCAACAGCGACCAACAGCTTGCGACAGGAAGGGCAGCTGCTGCCAACCGCGACCCAACGACTTGTCGTGGCAGAGCAAGAAAGGCGCTATCTTGAGGCGCTCATAGCAAAGCTCGCCATGGAAAACGACGACTATTCGTCAACGATCAGTCATTCGGGCAACGTTGCCAATTCATCAGGTGATGGAGCAAAGGCCAAGAGGCCGAGAGCCAGCAAATCTCTGCTCGTATCGTTCAAACCGGGCAGTAGCAGGGATGTGCATCGAGGCGCCTCTACCACCGATGCGAGCCTCTACTCGGCGACCACGGGCACCTCCTCGGCGTCATCTTTGGCCAATCGGCAGCAACAGCAGCGAGTAGCGGCGCCATCTCTGCCCTATTCCTCGTCTACGTCTTCCCTTTCGTCTCTTCAGCACCAGCCGTCTTCGCCCTCGGCGGTACGCGATCGTTCGCCTTCCTTCTCGTCCGGCAGCCAACGCGAACATACGCTACGTCGCAGCCGATCCAATTCGAACATCACCAGCTGCATTCCTGCAGCCTCGCGCCAAGAGGATTGGATTTGGAAGCGACCTCCCGCCTCCTCGGCTTTCTCCTCTACATTGGCCGCCGCGGCCAAGGGCGGCGACGCGGCCGCACGCAACCAGTTGCTCCTGGCCTCGCTCATCGACCCACCGCCTGAGGACGAGGAGGAGATGGTCTTCCTCCCACACGAAAAGCCCTCTTCTCGCCCAGGGGTACGTCCTGTTCTTGTCTCCTCCCCTGCTCTCCTCGAGCGCTGGCGTCCGCCTGCCTGACGATGACGGTGCGGTGATGCTGGTGGTGACGTGCTTCCCCCCAAAAGGGCGCGTCGGCACGTCCGTCGCCGGGCTCGTCGCTGGAGGCGATCGCCAAGGACAGGCACTATGCCAAAGGCGAGAAGGTGCCGTTCGACGAAGACCGAGAGCACGAATTCAAGCAGCTCCACAATGGTGCCGCCACCGTGTTTTCACTCAAGCAGCACTCCTTGAAGCCGTTTCGCTCACATGTCCGCACGCAACACGCATGCGCGCACACTACACACACACACACACACACAGTCGACAAGCCGGTGAAAAGGATCGCAGACTACTGTGGAAAGTATATTAACGCCTTCCTCAACACCAACGGCGGCGTGTGCTACTTCGGCATCGACGACGATGGCGTCGTCTACGGCGTCCATCTTTCCCGGTCGGACAGGGACGCAATTCGTCTTCACGTGGACGGCATCGTCGAGTCCTTTTGGCCCGCGGTCGACACGCGCACGTGTGCCATCGTGTTTGTGCCCGTGGCCGATCCCTGGTACTAGCTGCCGGCCACTCCACACTCTTTCTCTAGTGTCTAGCGTGCATAGTGTTTTAACGCATTTGTTTCACCGTTGTTGTGTGCACAGCCCCAAGGACACGTTCGTGATGGAGCTGCACGTGTCCAAGGGCACGGCGCCGGTGTATCTGATGAGCAAGAACAAGCCCACGGCCTACATGCGACGCTCGGGGAGCATCTACCAGATGTCCATGGAAATGATCCTCCAGCGCATGAACTTCACCATGGGCTCCTCCGGCTCCGTGTTCCAGCCACTTCAGAGTACACCCCCGGATGATTGCCTTTCACGTGCTCAACTGGGCTTACCTCCTTCTTCTTATTCTTCTCGTCACAGATACGCTGACGTACAAGCTGGGGAATGTGCCCAGGAATTTTGTGGGTCGTCAGACAGAGCTGGAAGAGATACTCGACCAGGTCGAGGGCAGCGAAGACCACGTCAAGGTGGTCTCCCTCTACGGCCAAGGCGGCGTGGGCAAGACCACGCTCTCTAGGTGTGTGTGTGTGTGTGTGTGTGTGTGTGTTCGTTCGCTTGTGCCACTTAAACCTAAAGTATTCAATTATGTCATCCACAGGCGCATCGCTGCGGCTATGGCGTCGGCCTATCCCGATGGTCAGTTCTGCATTCAACTGAACGGTTCCACGCCAAACCCGATCAAGGTGCGCCGCCGCTGACCTGTGATTTTGTCGTCGTCTCTGCCGCTATTTGCTCGCCGATGCGGGATAAAAATGTTGACGTTTTTCGCATTCCAGACCTACGACGCCATGCTCTACGCGATCCGAGCATTTCACCCCTCGATCACCATGCCCTCTTCGCCGACCGAGGTCGAGGGCTACTACCTGTCCTGCTTCAACCAAAAGCGCTCCGTGCTGCTTCTGGACGACGCCGGAAGCAAAGAGCAGGTACGCCTCGGGTTACTCTCATGTGGTGGCTCGGCCCGCGCATTTGCCTGACATGTGTTGCTTTGGCGCACGTGTATGCGGTGCTGATTTCAGGTTTTGTCGCTGCTCCCGAAATCGACGTGTCTGGTGATCGTCACATCGCGTCGGAGCCTGGGTCTCGATGTAGAGATTGGGGCCGTGTGCGTGAAGAAGCTCGGCAAGCTGTCGCTGCCCGAGGCCATCGCCATGGTGCAGCAGATGACCCGCGGCAAGGTCACTGAGGAGCAGGCGGCACAGCTGGCTCAGCTGTGCGGCTACCTGCCGCTTGCAGTGCAGGTGGTGAGCGCCACCCTGGCCAAGCAGTCCAACCTCCGGCCTGAGGCCATGATCCAGCGACTAACCGAAAACAAGGTACTGTGTTTAAAGAGCACATGAAAAATGTTCACTTTTAATCAATGTATATGGATATGAGCTGACGTCTTGTTTTATGGTGGCTTCAGGGCGAGATCTTGCGGCTGGAGGGCAACACGCTCGAGCTGTGCATCAAGGCCTCGTTCGAGTTGCTGTCGCCGCGCCTGCAGCACCTCTTCCTGCCGCTCTCCATCTTCCCCGGCAGCTTTGACGAGGAGGCCGCGGCGCACGTGCTGGACGTGGACGCGCAGACAGCGCAGGAGGCCCTGTCCGAGTTCCTCACCAACAGCTTGCTGGAGCACAACCCGGTGACGTGGCGCTATCACCTTCATTTCACCGTTCGCGTCTTCTCCACCGTGCTTGCCCAGAAAATCGAACAAGAACAGTCACCAACCGCCAAATCAGGTGCCCATCTCCCGGCGTGTGTGTAAGTGCGTGCGTGCGTATGTGTGTCATGCGTCGTGAGCATTGTTTCGTGTCGTGTGTCTCATGTGCGTGACCTTTAGGTATGGGCAGCAGCGGCGAGGTGCTGGCGGGGTTGGGAGACGAGATGGTGGTAAACTTTGCGCAGTGGAAGGAGCGCTTCGTGCTGCACTACCACGACCTCATCAAACGGTTCCAGACCCTCTACAAGCGAGGCGGTGACTACATCCTCTCCGGCCTCGAGCTCTTCGATCAGAACAAACACAATTTCGAAGAGGCCATGCGACTTTCCATCACAGAACTGGTGCGTAGCGGGTAGCTTATTATTATTGTTTTTTATTTTGTGTTTATTTTTATTTATTAATATGTTAATTCGGCCGCGTGAGAGCAGAAACGGTACAGCCTCTTCTGCTCGTTCGCGCGGGCGGGGCAGGACATCTTCCGCGCCCGCTTCAACCAGTCGAAGCTCATGGAGCTCTACCGCGACTTCCTCACCGCCGTCAAGCCCGAGCTCATCGTGACCCACCGCCGGGGCCGGGGCCGCGGAGCCGCAGGTCCTCGCGGCCGCAGCGGGCAGACCGTGCTCAGCAAGGCGGCCAACGCTGAGGATGACGACCAGGAGCAGGAGCAGGACTATCAGGACATCGACGATGCCGACGATATGAACACCAGCCCCAACGCGACGGGCGGCAAGACGTCGCGCCGGGCCTCGCTCAGCACCGCCGCCGCAGCTGCGGCCTGCGAGACCTCTAACGAGAGCGAGAGCGAACTGGTCGAAGACGACGACCTCGTGTTCGTGCTGAACGACCTCGGCCAGGCCTTCGCCGCGCAGGGTCAGTACCACGCGGCCGAGGCTTACTATCACCACGCCCTCCGCATCTCCGAAAAGCACTCGGCCAGCGGCGCGGCGGACGACGCCACTACCTGTGCTGCTGAGCCGTCGGCCGAAGATATTGGCAGCACCGTCGGCGACGCAGTGGAGACCAGGTCGGCGGCCTGCGAGTCGGAGCCCATTCCGATCCCGCGGGCCAATTCGGACTTTGCGTCGACGTCGTCACCATCGGCCGGACCGGCGTCGCTCGGGCGGGCCGGTTCGTGGTTGGCCCCCGCGCTGGCGTCGCCGATCTCCCTGGCTACCGAGCACGAGACCAAACGCTGGAGACGCAACCTGGCCACCACCCTCCACAACCTGGGCAAACTCTACGGCGAACAGTGCAGGTTAATTTGCGTGTGTGCGTGTGCGTCGTGTGTTTTTCGTTTACTGACATGTCTCCTGTGCAGCTACACTGCAGCGGTTGAGCACCTGCAGCGCGCACTGGACCTACGGCAGCTGATGTGCGGCCGCGATGTCAGCGAGGGGCGAAAACCGCGCGGACAGGAGACGGAGGGCAAGAAGCGCATGCGCCGGGGCATGGAGGACCGGGAGATGGTCGGCGAGAGTATGCTTGCCCTGGGCGCCTGCTACACTCAGCTCGGTACAATCTTTTTAGTAATCTGTTCTTGTTATTTATCATACTATCATTTATCTTTGTTATTTCTTTCATTTGGGTTCTATTTGTTCATATTTATTATGGTGCAGGCAAGTATGACGAAGCGGAGCGACAGTTCAAGGCGGTGCTGAGCCTGTACCGTCCGACCACGTCGTCGCCGCTCATCAACGCCATCACGCGCCTGTCGCCGCCCAGCGAATTGATCTCGGGCTCGTCCCTCGCGTCGACGCCGCCGTCCCTCGCTTCCGTCATGGCGGCCGGCCTGCCCACCAACCTCGACCAAGAGATCGAGGTCGACGAAGAAATGGAGCGACAGCGACTACGCGAAGAGCTCAAGCTCAGCAAACTCGGCTCCACTGACTCTCACGGCCTTCAGGTGTGTGTCGTGTGTCGTTGCTCGCGTGTCGTGTGTCGTGAGTGTGTTGGTACTGATTACAGTGGCCAGGTGGCGGCGTGCTTGGACCACCTGGGCGCGCTCCTAACGATCCGCGGCAAGTACATGGAGGCCTTCTCGCTCCACTCGACCTCGCTCGGCATGAAGCAGAAGCTTCTGGGCTCGAGGTATGCGTCCCACCCTCCTTGACTGCCAAAGGTGTTGCATAGCTTACAATCGTGTGCGCGTGCCTGGCAGTCATTTGGAGGTCGCCCGTACCCGCCACTATCTGGCTAAGGTGCTCGGGCTCGCCGGTAGATACAAGGAAGCGATTCAGGTAACGCACGACACGCACGACACGACACACGTCGGTGACTGACTATGCCTTGTGAAATAGGAATACGAGGTGTCTCTCCGCATCAGGGAAGACTGCCTTGGGCCGAGCCACCCCCTCGTGGCTAATTCCCTCCGCCACATTGCATTCCTCCATTTCTACACCGGCGAATACGCGCAAGCCGAGGTATGCTTTCCACCACCTCTCGCTGTTACCCAACCCAACCCAACCGGTTCTCTCGCTGGACGACGCAGAAAATGTACGCCAAGGCGCTCAAGATGCTGAAGGATGTGTTCGATCGCCCACACCTCGAAGTCGCCATCGGTACCGATCATCGAACCCTATCGCATGTATTGCACATTTGGCCAACGCACTGACGACACGACACACGACACACACTTGACATCAATGCCGGCGATGCAGTGCTGAACGATCTGGGCCTGATTTACAACCACCAGTCGCGCTACGCCAAGAGCCAGCCGCTGCTGCGACACTCGCTCGCTATCCGCAAGAAGCTGCTGGGCAAGCGCCACCCGTACATCGCCGTCGTGTTCAACAACCTGGGCAACATGTACCGCAAGCAGCGCAACTTCGAGAGCGCCGAGAAGTACCTCCTGAAGGCCCTCGCCATCCGCGAGCATTGCTTCGGCAAGGAGCACCCCGAGGTCGCCCGCAGCCTCCACAACATCGCCGCCCTGCGGGTACCTCCTTGGCTCTTTCTTCTTTTTCCTTCTCTTTCGCCTTCGCGTTCGTTCTTTGTTACAGAGGACGCTTACATGTGTGTGTCGTGTGTCGTGTGCGGTGCTGTGTGCGGGATACGCTGGAGCGCAGATGGCTCAGAAGAGGTACCCGGAGGCGCAGGCGCTGTTCCAGCGGTCGTTGGAGGTTCGGTCGAAGGTGCTGGGCCACTTCCACCCGGAGCTCTCGGCCGTCCACAACGCCATCGGCAACCTGCACGAGTGCCAGAAGGACCTCACCGGGGCCATCGCCCACTATAACGTCGCCCTGCAGCTCAACCGCAAGGTGCCTCCTCGGCTTTTTTCTTTTATTATTGTTATCCTATTCTCTCTTTTTTTTAAAGGATGTGCTTGGTGGTTTGGTTGGCCCTGCCTGACTCGTCTCGGCGCAGGCATTTGGAGACTACCATCCGTCGATATCCACCAACTACTACAAGCTGGGCAACTGCTACCGTCTCATGAAAAGGTTTGCACACGCGCACACACACACGACACACGCGCGCGCATACACGACACACACGACACGCGAGTACTAGGCGCTAATCGTGGAGTCTGCTCTCGCACATGGCCTGCCAGGTACGCCGAGGCGGAGCCGATGCTGCAGGCGTCGCGTGATGTGTGCTTCCGTTGCTTCGGCGAGGAGGAGGACACCGGCGGCGGCCTGACGGGCCAACCGTCGCGGGTCTCACGCGACCACCGTATCACCCCCGGCCACGAGCGCATCCTCCAAAGCGACGTATGTCTCCTACGCGCCCCGGCATTTGTGTACCAATTTACATTCGCGTGTTAACGCTCCATGACTGACGCGTGTGCATGTGTGCGGTGGGGCGTGTGTCGTGGACAACAGGACACGCTGCAAAAGTTCTACAAGGAGTGGGCCGAGTACATCGTGCTGCAGTCGCGCGAGAAGCGACGGCTTGAGGACAAGGCCGCCGCGGCAGCCACCGACGCCTCTTCATCCCCGCCCACTGCAGTCGATGACGAGGCCGCCGCCGCCGCCGAAGCCGCGGCCGACCGCCAGCGCCTCAAGGAGGCCCGCAGGCGGCGCCGCGAGCGCCGGCGGCAGATGAAGCGCGAGGGCACCTGGGTCGAGGGCCAGGAGCTGGACGACGAGACCGACTGGTACTACGCCGCACAGGACGCGGAGGAAGCCAAGGAGGACGAGAAGTTCAAACGGTGCATCGAGGTGCTGAAGCGCATGGGCCGCGAGGAGGACCTGGCCGAGGTCATGCGCATCGAGCAGCGGCTCCACAAGCTGCGCGAGCACCGGCGCCAGCGGCTCGAGAAGGAGCGCACCGAGCGCGACGCACAGCGCAAGGCCAGTGGCGGCGGCGATGCGAAGGCCAAGGCCGAGCGCCTCTACGGCGAGAGCGAGAGCGAAAGCGAAAGCGACACGAGCGAGGGCGAGGCGGCCGAAAAGAAAGAGGAAGAGAAAGCGAAAGCGGAGGAGGTGAGCAAAGCGACCGCGGACAAACACGCGGGAAAGGTGAAGCTGAAGAAGCTGACCAAGAACCAGCGGAAGCAGCTCATGGCCCTGAAGCTCGCCGCCAAGGCGGGTGGGACCGGCGGTGAAGCCGCAGCCGCCAGCGATCACGCCCAGCACAAGAAGCGAAAATGGACCGACGACGAGCAGCAGCCGACGCCCGATCGAGCAGAGCACGGGGCGGGGCCGCAGCAGCAGCACCAGCACCAGCAGCAGCAGGCGGTGGTGGTCATCACGGTGCGCCATCTGGTGGCCCTCGTGCTGGCCCTCGTCACGCTCCCCGTCTCCCTCCTTGCCCTCTACCTCTACTTCATCTCCTCCTCCGCCTGAGCTGAGCTACGAGAGTCCAAGATAATTATTATTCTTCTTCTTCATCATCGTCTCCTTCGAACCGGTTCTTTGTCCTCCTCCTTTCCCGCTGGAGCTCCGGCAGACAGCTCCTTCCCAGACAACGACGGCCGCCAGGAATCTCGCGTGCATCAGATGAAGAGCAGCTCCTGTTCGCTCAGCAGGTTGGCCCAGCAGCCTCGGTAGAGGCCCTGCGACATTGCGACGACGTGCGACCACGAGTGAGGCCACGCGTGAGAGAGGGAGGGAGCGAGGTAGAGGGAGGGGCGGCACCTTGAGGCCTTCGGCGGCCCACACCTTCCTGGCGCAGTCGACCACGCCGGAATACTGCGTCGGGTAGACCACCATCTGCGTGGTGAGCACGTCGAGCGGCACGTAGAGCAGGCACGCCAACGCCGTCCTGTTCGCCCGCCACGTGTGTCGTGTGTCGTTGGTCGTGTGCCATGTCGCGTGTGTCGTGTGTCGTGTGTCGCGTGAATGAAAATTAAAACCAAAGGTATGGCGGTGCGCGTACGAGGTGAAGGAGAGGCCGTATTTGATGAAGCGCTTGGCCGAGAAGAGGGAGGCGTTCTCCGCCTCCCACTCGTCGTCGTTCTCCTCGTCCCCCTCGGGCACCAGCTGGAGGTAGTGGTAGAGCTTGGTCTCCAGGAACGGCGCCAGATCGATGATGCTGTACTTGGCCACGTTCAGCGCCTGCCATCGCCGCACTCACTGTCAGACACACACCGCACACACCGCACACGCGCACGAGAGGGGCGTACGAGGGCGTTCCAGAAGCCGTTGCGGTTGTAGGCGAGGTCGCGGAAGAACTCGCCGGTGCCCGGCCATCGGTGGGTGGCCAGGAGGATGGGCGCCACCGCGAAGAACGGATAGAAAAACACCCCCGTCAACAGCTTACCTGTCGCGTGTGTCGTGTGTGTGTCGTGAGCGCGAGAGAAAGAAGCGAGAGAGAAGAGGTGGTGGTGGTGGTGGTGGTACCAGCGAAGACGGCGAGCTGCTTGCGGGAGACGCCGTAGAAGGTGGGCTTCTCGTGCTCGTGCCACTCGTCCACCGTCGGAATGTGCCCAGAATCAAAGTACACTGCACCGCCGCCACGCGCGTGTCGTGTCGTGTCGTCAGCCACACACGACACAACACCACAACCACACCGCACACAACGCGCACGTACTGCTGACACCGCCGGAGAAGAGGCCGGCCACGACCTCGGACATGCCGATGAAGGCACTGGTGCCCAGGACGTACTTCCACGAGTCGGCCGACGGCGACGACGACGACGACGACGGACGCGAGATGAGGGACTTGACCTCGTGGGCGAGCGAGTGCTGCGGGTGGCCCAGCGGGCGGGCGGCCTGGCGCAGCGAGACGAGCCTGAGGGGCAGATTGAAGGCCAGATTGGCCCCAAATTCGCAGGCGATGCGGCGGGCGAGGTAGAGCAGGACATCGGTGGTGCCATCCTCGTAGTCGTCGAGCTCCTCGTCGAATCCGCCGCCGCTGGCGGGGGGCATGAATCCGCGACCGCTCAGGCGCTCGCGGCGCGAGCTGCGACGTTCGCCCGATGCAGCCTGCTGCGCGGTCTGGCCGCTGGGGGCCGAGATGGAGAGGCTCGATGCGCGCCTCTGCTTGCGGGGCGCGGTGGGCGATGATGAGGATGAGGCTGAGTCCGAATGGGAGGAGGAGAGGTTGGGCTGCTCTGTGGCCGCAGCCTCGGCCTCGGCCTCAGCGGCCCTTAACGAATGCTGCGCCTGATATTCGATATCGGTCATTCTCTCGATTCTGTTCTGGCAAGTTCGATCTGAAGAAGAAGAAGAAGAAGAAGAAGCAAAAAGAAGAAGCAGAAGAAGATGATCTGTTTGCTCGCGTAATTGAAAAGAATCTCGGTTCTTCGTGGCACCCGCAAAAGAAAATGGAGGAAACGATCACAACCAAATAGGTAGCATCGAAAAATTAATAATAAGAATTAATAATAATATTATTAATGTTTTGAAGGATTGTTGATTGATTAATTGAATGAATGAATGCTGCTCGGGCTCGATCCAGCCGAGACCGTCACAAATTATAATGAAGTACATGATGGGCGCAAGAGGGAAAAAGAATGAAAGATGGTGAGGAGGAGCCGAGATGAACATCATCGACATCTTGATCACATGCGAAGATGAGGGCCGGCAAAGGAGGACGAGGCCGAGGCGAGGCGCGACAGGCAGATGATGTTCTGGAGCACGGCGGGCAGGTACTTCTCCTCGTAGAGGTCGCTCACCACGAACAGGTCGGCCTTCCGCATCCCCATGCGCTCGCACGCGGCCAGGTACATCTTGATGTTCTCCTGCTCACGTCATCGTCAGCACCATCGTCCTCATCAAGCCACCACAGGCGAATTCATAAAGCGCTGATGATGATGAATGAAGAAGAAGAAGGTGGCGGTGATGATGCTGATGGTGGTGGCGTCACCTGTTCCATGAGGGGGATGGGCCGGATGTGGATCTTGGGGATGATGCCCGGTCGGATCTTGTTGGCCACCTCGCACAGCAACCGACCCGACTTGAGGCAATCGAACAGGCCCGCTACTCCTATTGACACGACACACGACACGCACGACACACGATACACGACACACGACACACGACACACGACACACGACACGCACGACACGCACGACACACGACACGAATGAGAAGACGCTGAATGTCAGGTGGGTGGGTGCTCCTCTAGAGTGGGCTCAGTGAGCGCAGTACCGCGGGAGGAGGAGGGCATAAGGACCGAGCCCTTGGTGTTGCCTCGGGCCGCCTTGTAGACCCACACGATGGCCTCCCGCACGGTGTCGGGCTTGAGCTTCTCCTCCGACTTGCGGGCCAGTTCGGCGTCGAGCCCGTAGAGCCGGTGCACGTCCTCGCGCTCCTTGTGCTGCCGCGCTCGCAGCGTGCCCTCTCCTTCGCCGCGCCACGTCTCCTTCGAAGTTGCTGCGAACCATAAACTCTCAAGTTAGAACACACGCGCAATCGCACACACGACACAGACACACACGACACACGACTCTTGGATGAGACGGGAAGGGTACATCGTTGTAGGGTGGGCTTGCCGTGCGGGCTGTTGAGGGCGCTGGCCACGTTCTCCTTGCTGCTGTCAGCGACCGACGAAGCACTTTCGCCGTTCTCCAATTTTTGCTTCTTCGGCGGCGAACCAGAAGTCGCCGAGGTCGAGGCCGAGGCCGGCGTGACCTCGTCGTCCGGCGACAGGCTCTTGCGCTTGGGCGGCGAGGGCATGATGATGAACGACGACGATGGCGAGCCGGGCGCGGGGATCGGGTAGGGCAACACGCAGCCGCGGCCCTTCTTCTCGGCCTGCTCCCGCTCCTCCCGCTCACGCTTCTCCTTGGCGATGACCTCCAGGAAGGCGTCCACGATCTTCCGCTCCTTCAGGCTCGAGTAGGCCAGCACCGTCTCGCACCCGGCCGTCGCCGCCGATGTATCGCCAGCGTCAGCGATCACTGGCTTCTTCTTTTCGTCCTCCTTTCCCTTCTGCTTCTTCTCCTTTTCCCTGGCGGCCGTGGCCGGCTTCTTCACCACCACCGGCGAAGGTTCTCGTCGCCGCCGGGGCTGGGGCTGGGCAGCTGTCGCGGGCGTCGGCGTCGGCGTTGGCTTGGGCGTCGGTGTCGGCGTCGGTACGGCGGATGGCGAACGCGAAGGTGCGGCGGTGGTCCGCGCGCGATGGAGGGCGTCGTGCTGGAGCCGCTCCCGGATGGAGAGGGAGAGGGTGGAGGGCTGCGGGACGGTGACCACCCGCCGCGAGCTCCGCTCCCGGAGCTGCCGCCGGAGATCGGCGGCGGTGGCCGCAGGCGGCACACGGGAGGATTTGCGGAGCAGCGATGGGCTGGTGGGTGAGTTCGGGCCGGGCGCCTTGGCGGCCTCCCTGGCCTTAGCGATGTCCAACCGGGGCACGATCGGGCTACCCTTCTTGCGGCGCGGCGAGGCCGTGGTCGCTGTCGACGTTGCTGACGGCGACGGCGGCGGTGATGACGGCCGGGTGGTTGTAGTAGTGATATCGGCGAGCACTTCGCGACGCGGCGACGACGGCGGCGTGGTGACCCTGTTCCTTCTTCGCTCGCCGATCGACACCGGCGCCGACTGACGGAGCTCGGAGCTCAGCTGGGCGGTGGTACTGGTGGTGGTAGTACTGGTGCTGGTGCTCGTGTCGGCGGCGTTGTCCGGATTGGCTCGGGTGACGGAGCCCAGATCGCTCTCGCGCCTTCGGCTCTGTCTCTCCATGCGCCGGCGCTTGATCTTCTCGCGCTCGAGGTCAATCTGCCGCAGCCGCTCCTCCCGCTCGATGATACGGCTGCGTCGGCCGCTGGTCGGCGAGGTGTTGTTCGCCGCCTCCTTCTGGCCTCCACGCAACAACGGTGCTGTCACCTTCTGTTCCTCCTCTTCGCCATCATCACCATCATCTTTGCCGGTCTTCTCTTTGTTATGCTCCTGCGGTGCGCTGCGCACTATTTCCATGGACACGCGAGCGAAGGAGCGCCGCTCTACGTCGCTCTCGTGATTGCTGCCGAGGTTCACCTGATCGGTGGCCAAAAACCGCCGTTGTGAGCACACCAGCATATTTGTTGTGTGTCGCGCGTGTCAGAATTAAGAGCGTACCTCGCTCAGCTTGGCTTCAGGCGCGGGTAGTACGGTCTCGGCTTCGGAGAGGCCGCTGCCGAGCGTGAACCAGCTGCCGGGTCGGGTGGGGAAGCTGCCCAAGGCTTGTGTGGAGGGTGTTAGCGCCCTATTGGGAGGGCTGGGCTTCGGCTTCATCGACAGCTGCTCCGGCTCGTCCATCAGCTGCGTGCGCCGCTCCCCCACCATCACCACCTGCTCCTCGGTCATGATGGCGCTCGTCTGCGTGCGCCGTTCTTCCTTGTACCCAACCTCATCGCCGTCTGCCATCTCCTCGTGACGCGACCGCTCGAGCTCCTCCCGCAAGTCCTCTTCACATGCGTTGTCGATGACATCATCGTGAGCCACAGGCCAGCATGGCTATTACGGAAGGGACCTAGCGTACCGATGTCAAAGGCGGCCGTGACGCCGGGCGAGACCTCATCGGCGAGGTCCATGTGGAAGACGATGGGCTCATCGTCTTCGGTGACCAGCAGCTCCTGGCACGGCGAGGCCGCTTCTCGCTTGGCCGCGGCTGGCGATGACGTCGCGGCGGCGGCCGATGACGAGGGCGACGAGGTGGCAAGCGGGCTCATGCCCAGCTCGCGCGCGCGCTTCTTGAGGTTCTGCTGGGCGAGCGGCAGTGGCTTCTTGCGGACCCGCAGGGCGATCACGTCCTTGCCGTCCATTGTCTGCATCGGCGAAGGTGTGCGGAGCCACGCGTTACGCGGCGGTTCGAACAGCGAGGGACTGGACCGGCCACCGAGCCGCGCGGCGGCGCCTCCAGAGGGCGATGGTGTGGCCGCAACGCTGCTGGGCCGCTTGGTTGCCAGTGGTGATGGGCCTGCCTCCTCGTCGAGCGTAGTGTTGCTGGTGTCGTCGGTGAGTTGAACCTCTTTGTCAGATGTGAAGTCGTCGACGTCGTCGTCGTCCTTCTCCTTCCCCTTGTTGTTGTTGGCCGCCTTGACCGCGGCGTCGGTAAAGAGGGTCTTTATGATGGATCCACCGCGACGGCCTCGGGTCATTGCGGGAGCCCCTGCACGCCGCGAAGAAGAACCCGAGGCAATGGAGATCACACGTGGAGATGGAGATGGAGATGGTGAAGAAGCTGAGGCGGAGGCGAAAGTCGGTGGGAAGATGGATGGGGTTGGCGCGCGAGGAGCTCGAGCCGCTTCTCTGGCCTCCAAGACGATGCGCTGTCTCTTTCGGGTAGCGGTTGAAGTCGTAGGCAGAGAGGGTTGAAGGGGTTTACCCAGCGAGATCGAGCGATCCACTTCCTCCTTGAGCTCGCGAAGCCAGAGAAACTCGTAATCCATCCGCGAGTCGAATTCGCGCTTCTTCTCGCGCAGGATCTGGAAGAAGCCTTCTTTGGCCCTGATGACGGGCGAGGGCGGGCATCGCAGCGTCGCGCGCGAAGAAGAGGCCGATGTAGCGGCTGGCGTACGAGGGCAGCTTTCCTGCATTCTCAAGAGAAAATGAGACTATCGAGCCTCGCCTCGAAGCCGATGATGCTCCACCAGGCCACAGCAACTTGATCGTCCAATGCCAATCAACTCGATTGCAATCGGCAAACGCAGCAGGGATTGTTGTGTTCGATCTGGCGCCCTTTTTTTGGCGGGAAAGAGTCGTTTTGGCGGGAACGAACAACAGACCCATTCGTGACAACGCAGATTAATCAGCTCGGCCGGAATCTGTGTAGAAATGGAGGGCGAAGCGGCACCCAAGACTGTGCCTCTTGTTTTAGATCAGACCGCCGAGCTACTGCAGGGCACTTTCACAACGTTCCTCAATGAGTACACACGCCTGCGTCTGCTGCCCATCTGATGGTGGCCCATAATTCATTTATTGTTTCCCCCCCCCCGCAAGGTTCCGTGACGCGAGCAACAAGAGGGGCTACTTGGAGCAAATTGGGCACATGTGCCGGAATGATCAGAAAACGCTCTACTTGGACTTCAAGGATGTGCTTAATTTCGAGGCCTCGGGCAAAGCAGGTGATTTGACGCCACGCCCTTCTCTTTCTCACAACGTTGATGCAATGATCGCCCCTTCTCTCTTGCGATATCTCCAGAGATTCAGGGGTTGAGCGTGCTCATGGAGCAAGAGTACTTCCGCATGGAGCCGTACCTCCGCAAAGCCGTGCAGAACGTGGCCAAGCAGCTCTATCCCGAGTTTATGAGACCGGACGACGACAAGGATCAGAAGGAGAGGGAGTTCTGGATCGCCGTCTACAACGTGCCCATGGTCCACAGGCACGGTCTCCTTGTGACCTCGCCTTCTTGTATACCGCGGTCTCGGCACACGCACCAGCGCACACACGCGAGCCGACCTCTCACGTCATCTTTCTGGCCATAGGATTCGACAGCTGCGAACAGATAAGATCGGTTCGCTCATCGCCGTCAGCGGGACGGTCACACGCACATCCGAGGTCCGGCCCGAGCTCCTCTATGGCGCGTTCGCCTGCCAGGACTGCCGCGTCGTGGCCAAGGGCATCCCGCAGCACTTCAAATACACAGAGGTGCGCATTCCAAGGACTAACTTCTTAGGCGCAGCGCTCAGCCCCATGAGCTGACCACCCTCTTGTCTGCACAGCCGATTGCGTGCAAGAGCAGCCAGTGCATGAACAAGTTCAGGTGGCAGCTCAACGTCGAGCAGTCGGAGTTCGCCGACTGGCAGCGCGTGAGGGTGCAGGAGAACCCGTCGGAGATCCCGTCGGGGTCGATGCCCCGCAGCATGGACATCATCCTCCGTAACGACGCCGTGGAAAAGGCCAAGCCCGGCGACAAGGCCATCTTCACCGGCACCTTGATCGTCGTTCCCGACGTGTCACAGCTTGGACTGCCCGGTGTGCGAGTTCAGGTATGTGCCGCATACAACACACGCACCGCCAGTATCGCTCTTTGAGAACGCCCTCGGCCGCGTTGGCTGAATTGACTCACACGCAACTCTCCCCTTCGTCAAGGCCATATCGTCCGCTAAGGAGGGAGGGAAGGACAGCGGCGAGGGATTCTCCGGTACGGCGGACGGCGAGGGCTTCACGGGGCTCAAATCGCTCGGCGTCCGCGATCTGTCCTACAAGCTGTGCTTCCTCGCCTGCGCGGTGCACCCGCTCGATAATAACAAGGTGATCCACGCCCATGATGGTCATTTACTGGTGATTGCTGTGCGATGTGTTGTGGCTACTGACACCACCCCTCCTCTTCCTTTTATGCAGCTGATCAACTTCAAGGGTGAGGAGGAAGATGACGACGACGAGCAGGTGCTGAGCCAGTTCACTGACGAAGAGTTGGAGGACATCGAGAAGATGAAGCAGGACCCCATTCTCTACGACAACCTTGTGCGGAGCATTGCCCCGAGCGTGTTTGGTAGGAGATGCACGACGCACACGACGCACTTGGAGTTGATTGACTAACTCCTGTGGTGATTAGGTCACGATGAAGTCAAGCGCGGTATTTTGCTGATGCTCTTCGGCGGAGTGCACAAGTCGACGATCGAGGGCATCAAGCTGCGCGGCGACATCAACGTTTGCGTCGTCGGCGATCCCTCCACGTCCAAGAGCCAATTCCTCAAGTACCCTTTCTTCTTTATTTATTTCCTGTCATTTTTCAAAAAGAAATATTATGCAAAGTAATTATTCATTTATTTGTTCTCTTTTACAGATACGTGGCCTCGTTGATGCCCCGAGGAATCTACACGTCGGGCAAGGCCTCCTCTGCGGCCGGTCTGACGGCGTGCGTGGCCAAGGACCCGGACACGGGCGAATTCGCCATCGAGGCCGGTGCCTTGATGCTCGCCGACAATGTACGCCACAGCTTCTTGCGGCAGCACCACGTTTCTCCCACACACCGCGGCGTAACTTACGATTCCTTCTTACCCTCCGCCTCCAACCAGGGCATCTGCTGTATTGATGAGTTCGACAAGATGGACGTGAGAGATCAGGTCGCCATTCACGAGGCCATGGAGCAACAGACCATTTCTCTCGGTACGCACGGGCAAACCGCACACATCACAGCACATAACAGCACACGGATGTCTTGGGTGTGGACTGATCTATGGACGGTCGAATCCACACAGCCAAGGCCGGCATTCAGGCGACGCTCAACGCGCGCACGTCGATCCTGGCTGCCGCCAACCCGATCGGCGGTCGCTACGACAAGTCCAAGACCTTGCGAGCCAATCTCACCCTGTCGGCGCCCATCATGTCCCGATTCGATCTCTTCTTCATCGTCCTGGACGAGTGCGACGAGGAGACCGACATGAGCATCGCCAGGTGCACTTCGCCCTCTCACACGCACCACCGCACACGCGCCAGGAACGCCGTTGGCTAACGGCCAAGCGCAGGCACATCATATCGGTGCACCAGAAGAGGGAGCAGGCCCTGAAGCCGGTCTACTCGATCGAGCAACTCCAACGCTACATCCGATACTCCCGCATCTTCAAGCCACGGGTACGACACGCACGCATACACGGCACACGGCACACGGCACGCGACGACCGCTCACCACGGTTTGGGAATGGAACGCGCAGTTAAGTCCGGAGTCGATGGAGCTGCTGGTGCACCACTACCGGAAGCTGCGCGAGAACGACGTGGGCGCCGGCGGCAAGTCGTCCTACCGCATGACCGTTCGCCAGCTCGAGTCCATGATCCGTCTCTCCGAGGCCCGCGCGCGCATTCACTGCGACGAAGAGGTACGCGCCACTGACCTGTGCGTGCGTGCGTGCGTGTGGCACCTTCGTGTGTGCGCGCGTGTGCGCGTGTCATGTGCTCATGCTCGCGAGCCCCAGGTGAGACCGGCGTACGTCGAGGAGGCGGCGCGGTTGCTGAAGAAGTCCCTCATCCACGTTGAGACCGAGAAGATCGCTCTCAGCGACGTGCCCGCCAAGAAGCGTGCGCACCCTCCCCCCCCCCACTAAGTCACTCGCCGGATATGTGCCTGACATCATGCCGGGCTGCAGCGGCCGACGATTCGGTGATGGACGTGGAGTCATCAACCCCCGCTGCCCCGGCGGGCGCCGCGACGAAGGCGGCTGCGGCGAAGAAGGGCGACAAGCCCGCGGCGGCGCACGAAGCGAAGAAGACGAAGAAGACGAAGACAACAGACGATGAGGCGAGCGCGGAAGAACCGCTGACGGTGAGCTACGAGGAGTACAGGAAGATCTCCAACACGCTCGTCGCCCACCTCAAGGACTACGAAGCATCCGAGGAGGAAGAGTCGGGCGGTACTCTCCATCTTTCTTATCTTCTTCTTCTTCTTTTACTCACCGCACACACGACACGACACGACACGACACGACACGACACGACACGACACGACACGACACGACACGACACGCGCATGCCTGCTCCATGCAGGGCTGACGCGAGAGGACCTGGTGAGTTGGTACGTGGAGCAGAAGGCCGACGGGCTCAACTCGGAGGAGGAGCTCAAGCGGACGGCCCGCACGGCGCGGCTCATCGTCGACCGACTCGTCACTCGCGACGGCGCCCTCCTCGAGGACAGGAGCGGCGTGCTGGCCGTCCACCCGTCCTTCCTCGACGACTGAGACCCCATCAGCCCACTCTCGAATTCGAGAGACGCGCGTAAGAGAGAGTGTCAACCCACCCAAGGTGATGTTGTTCTTCTATGTACAGCTTCCACCTCGTCTCTTCTCTCTTCTCTCTTCTTCGTTCTCTCTTTCGTAGATCAGACCCAGTCGTCTTCGTCGTCGTCGAGGTCGGAGCTGGAGTCGGAGTCTTCGTCGTCCGGGTTGAGGTCGAGCATGATCTGCTTCACGGGCTCGCTCGGCGGCGGCGCCAGCCCCAATGGCGGAGCCCTGTCGTGACACCGCTCGTGCCCTCGTTAGCCACCGCACGCAACACGCACGACACACGCACACGCACGACACCCACACGCACGACACGAGGTGCGCCGTACGGCGGGAGCTCGGCGATGGGGATGAGGGCGGGAGCGGGTCCTCCGGCGAAGGGCAGCGGCTGCTGCATGGGGAGCGTGGGCCCGGCGCCCAGGTCCGGCGCGCCCGCCTCCGCCTTCTTGGCGGCGCCCGTGAGGTCCGAAAAATCTTGGCACACGCACACACCCAATTAGTGTCGTGTGTCGTGTGTGTCGTGTGTCGTGTGTGTCGTGATGACTACCGGGGATGGGAGCGGAGGTGGAGTTGTGGTAGAAGTTGCCCTGGAGGATGTTGATCTCCTGCGGGGCCGGGGGCAGGAACATGCGCATGTGGGGCAGGTTCGGGTTCCAGTTGGGCGGCGCCGATGTCGTGTAGCTCACCTTGTGCGCGTAGGCCACCACCTCGTCCACGTCCACACCGTCCCGCCTTGCGCTGCCGCCACCTGTGTGTGTGCATCACGCTTTAGCTGCGTGCGGTGCGTGCGGTGCGGTGCGATGCGTGCGGTGCGTGCGGTGCGGTGCGTGCGGCACAGGCAACGCGTGCGTGCGGTGCATACCGGGCACGGGAGGCCGGTCGAGCTTGGTGGTGGTGTCGTCGATGACGCGCTGGAGGGTGCCCTGCGCCTGCTGCAGCTGCTGGGCGAGCTGCTCCACGACCCCGTCCTTCTTGGCCACCTCGTCCTTGAGCCGCGCCAACCGCTGCTGCTGTCGCTGATGCTCCCTCACTAATGCAATGCCATCCAATCCATTCGATGAATCAATCGAACACGCAAGAGCATTGTTAATCGAAAGATCTCCTCCATCCATTGAATCAAGGATCAAGATCTTGGCAATGAGTCGAGCTGTGAATGTGGCGTACGTTGGTTGAGGGCTCGGAGGAGGGCCTGGTCGGTGCGCAGGAGGCGCTCCATGAGCTCTTCGGGCGATGCGTTCTTGTGCAGGGCGGCTGCAGATCGATCGCCACCACTACTCGCCACTGAAGATGAAGATGAAGATGGCCCGGCAGGCGTGCTGGTGGCAGAAGAGGGCAGCAAGGAGTGCAGCAGGGCCGACGCCAACCGCGCGTACTGCTGCAGCTGCTCCCGCACCACCGCCGACGCCGACGAAGCCACGGCCGGGGACGAGGCCGCGTTTCCAACAGGTGCTGCTCGCGTCTCCATCTTCAAGCCACAAAAAAATATGATTTTCATTTTTTACTTTTTTTAACCAAATCATCTTTTCGGCTGCACCGCCAATCACATCAAGCGTCGCTGAAGATGGGGATGGGGATGGAGATGAAGAAGAAGAAGAAGGATGATCGGGGAGCGGTGGGGGTATGTTTAATATATTTATTTGTTTTTGTGGGTTTTGGTTTTGTGCACGCCATAAAACAAGAAGAGGAAGAGGAGACCGCGAAGAGCCTTCGAGGTCGTGGTGAAGAAGAGAGGGAAGAGGGAAGGAGGAGGAGGGGAAGAACAACGACTCGACGCGAGGAGGGCGGGAGGTCCGCGCGTCTTGCTCAAGGGAGAGGGAGTAGAGAGCGTGAGTCGGTCTCATGAGTGCTGCACCGTCGCCGTAGCCATCCGCCAACTGTCGTCGTCTCTCAGCTCTACTGGCCGAGGGCGGGGAACTGGGCCGCATCGGTGATGGCCGGGGCCGGAGCGGCCTTGGCCTCCCTCTTGGGCGCAGCAGCCTGGGGCGCGGCCTGGGCGGGCGAGCCCTGGCCTTCCCGGCGGGGCCTGCGCTCGCCGGTGGGCTCACCACCGTCGCGGCGGCCACGGCCGCCGAAGCCGCCACGACCACCCTCGCGACCCTCGCGGTTGAAGCCGCCGCGGCCGCCGCGACCACCCTCGCGGCCACCCTCGCGACCCTCGCCGCGTGGGCGGCTGGTGTCGAAGCGGAGGATGTCGGCAGCGGAGATGGTCTTCTCCTTGGGCGCGGACTTCTTGGCGAGCTGGACCTGGGGCTGGGCGTCCTTGGCCTCCTTCTTGGCCTCCTTCTTGGCGATGGTGATGGAGATGGGCTGGACGTCGTCCTCCTTCTTGAGCGGGACGGCGTTGGCCCACTTGGGGTCGAGCTTGACGCCCTCGCCGGCCGAGCGGGCCTTGGGCTGCTTGAACTTCTTCTTGGCGGCGGCGGCCTCGGCCTTCTGCTGCTTCTGGTACTCCTCGAAGGAGACCAGCTTGTCGTCGGGGTCCTCCTCGACCGGGGCGGCGGGCTCGACGGCCTTGTCCTTGCCCTTGGTCTCGGCACCCTCGGCGGCGACGGCACCCTCAGCGGCGGCACCCTCGGCGGCGACGGCGCCCTCGGCCTCCTCACCGGCGGCGGCGGGCTCGGCGGCAGCCTCGATCACGGCGGCGAGCTCGTCCTTGCCGGCAGCGCCCCAGTTGGACTTGCCAGCGCCGCCCTTCTTGTTCTCGGTCGGGTCGCGGCCGGTGCCGGAGTGTCGGTCAAACACGCGGCCACGGGCGGGGCGCCTGCCCTCGTAGTTGGGGGCGTTGGCATCACCGCGGTCCTTGACGGGGCGGTCCCTGCGGTCGTTGCGCTGGCGCTGCTCGCGGACGGGGCGGCCCTCGGCGTCGACGGTGGCGACGGCGCCACCCTCTCGTCGGGCACCCTCGCGACGCGGGGGACGCTCGCCGTTGTCCACGCGGGGACCGCGCTCACCGGCGGGACGATCGAATCGCCTGCCCTCACCTGCATTGGATGGGAGAATGAAAAAGAGAACAAGGCGATTAGCAAATGGAGATCGGAGTTGGCATAGCCTCTGTCAAGAGATTGTGAACTCGAGGCAACGCATTAACACCAAATTTATGTGGGAACAGAACGCTGGAATGTTGTAGATGAGAGGCCAATGGCAATCGGAGCTGGGAGATGAAGTAAACGTACCGGGGGCACCATCCCGCCTGGGAGCCTGGCCATCACGGGCCGGACGGCTGACCTGACCATCACGGGCGGGCCTGCCCTCGCGGGCGGGACCCTTGCCAGCGGCCTGGCCGGGCTTGGAATCGACTCGGCCGGCGGAGGCAGGCTTGCCAGCGGCCTGGCCCTGAGCGGGCTTCTTGCCAGCGGCGGCGGGCTTGCCACCGGCCTGCTGCTGGGCCTTCTTCTGGGCGGCAGCGGCAGCGGCGGCGGGGGCAGCAGCGGCGGCGGCAGCATCAGCGGCGGCCTTCTTCTGAGCGGCGGCGGCCTTGGAGGGACCCTCCTCGCTGAGGAGATCGAAGAGGTTGGTAGTCTGGACTCCGTACTCCGTCATGGCCTGCACGAATGAAGCAAGCGCAAAACAATCGAAATTAGCAAAATTGCGATCGGCTACACGATTTCGCTGGTGAAGGGCGTTGGTGAGTGAATGGATTGCCATCGCGAGCGAGAAATGGAATTTCCATCCAAGCCGCGGCAGAATCAGTGTTGATCGCATGCTCCGCTGCCGCGGCGAGCGGTACGCAACACTGAGTCGGCTGAATCCAACCGACCAGTGCGCGCTACAAAATTTAAAGCCGGACTACAAGAATCGTGTAGTGCGGGCATGATGAGCGAAGAGAGATGGTGTCCATCTCTCCACACTCGAGCGGTCGAGATCGCAATCGGCAATTCATGCCGATGGGCCGGGCACCGCGAATCAATCAATCTCATCGTGTGCATGCATTGGTGCACGGCTTTTTTTCTTTTAAAGAAAAGCGTCGATCAATCGCGGGAGATGACGTACGGTAGAGGGAGAGTAGTGTTTGGGGGTGACGACGGACGTGCTAGCCGGGCGAGGGAGAAAAAAACTTGCTTACCTCCGTCCCGTCCTTGTGCCCTTTTCGTAACCCCCTAATTGGCCTCCCCCCCCTCTGCTCCCATTCGCCGCACCAGGGCAACGAAATTTCGACACCGCAACCCGCTTTCGCTGGGGCGGGAAGCGGGGATTCGCCCGAGATCACGGGACAGAGCACACGAGATCGGGCGGTGCGGGGCGACAAGTGCGGTAGGGCGAATCCAGCGCCCGCCTCTTTATTGCCGGGGTGGCGCGTGCGCACACGCGCACGCGGGCCAAGACCGCCTGGCTCGACGACCAGTGCGCGCCGGCTTAGAACATAGTCTATGGAGGCCGGACATGCGTGAAGGTTAGCGTTGCGGACAATCACCGTCATCCATCAAGAAGAAGAAGAGTCTTTGCTACAAAGTGGCGCACAGGGGGCTCGAGGAAAGGTACCGTGTGGTGCGACGAGGTGGGCTTCTGGATTCTGTCCCAGTTCTTCGAGAGCACTGCCAAAGAAGCAACACGATCAACCGACCGACCGACCAGCAGCGCACGCATTCTCTCGCCGTGAGTACACAAAACAAACACGCCAACGCATGCATTCTTCGACAAAGTGCTGCGCGGGGCGGGGAAGTGGGCGTACGATCGTAGATGATGGCCATGTTGTTGCGCAAGTCGAGGGTGGACTGCGGTGAATCGAGGAGAAGGGTTAGACCGCGACAGTGCAGGGTGGTTGAGAGACGCAGTGTGTGTCTAAGCCAGAGTTCGTGTTCCAGAATTGCTGGGGCAAGAGCTGCGGGTGGGTACCAGTCTCATGTTGAGGTATTCCTTCTCGTCGAGCTCCACGACGGAGAGGCTGTAGTCCTCGATCTCGGGGTGCTTCAGGACCTGGTGTTCGAAATGAAGTAGGCGATCGCGATGCGAGTGGAGTGGAGTGAGTGTGGCGCCACACAAGTGCGGCGGAGCGTCGTAGCCACGGGGGAGGCGAGAGGAAGGTGGTAGGGAACGGTACCTTTGAGATGAGCTTGCCTCGCGTTACGTAGTACTTGGTGATCCCCTCGAGCAGGGAGTAGGCGGCATCTTCCGCTCGGCTGAGCTCGCTGATGGTGTCCGTCTGGATGTCCACTGTTTGTTACGCCCGTGTAACAACCAACGACGTTGATTAGCGAGAGCGCACGTAGAGCAACGCAAGAGTGCCTTGCGCTCAAGACCGCAAGACGGCGTGTGGCGAACCTCCGAACGTGTTGCCGGCCTCGATTCTGGTCAAGGGCAGCGCGAGGGAGGAATGAAAAAAGTGAAAGGGGCAGGGGCTTGTGTGAGTATCGAAAAATAAAATAAAATAAAATGAAGAGAAGGAAGAAGCGAAGTGTTCGTTGTTGTTGTCACCTTGGAATGCTAAGCTGAATCCTGTGGTGGCACGGTCACGATTTGTGCACGAAGGAAGGAGGTCAGCATTGGGGCGCTGAAGCGTTGGTGTGTGTCGCGTGTGTCGTGTGGTTACCAGATCTTGACGCTGTTGAAGATATCGATCACCGCCAGGATTTCCTCCTTGATCGCTGGCACGACGCGAGCGAGCGCCTAGAAACAGAAGAAGAAGAGAAGCGGGTCAGAACCTGTTTCGCCCAGCGTTGGGGGACCTCTGCAAGAACGACCCACGACGACACCACCCACCACAAGACGTGTGTCGACACACGACACACACGACGACACAGTACCTTGTTGACGGGGACTGCGCCCTTGCTGCCCTCGACGCGCGCACGCTTGCTCGGGGGCGCCGCGGTATCGTCCTCCTCCTCCAGGCAGGGCTCCTGACCGACCTGGCCAGCGCGCAGGCTGAAGTCATCCGACTTGAGCAGGGCCGACAGTTTCTGTTGTGGCCCCAAAGACCAACGCACGCGCATCAGTAATCATCAATCGTGATCACTGTAAAATTTCAAGAAATTTTTGGTAATTGGACCGAAATGGGAATGAATTGGCAAAGATCGAGCGTAGGGCCAACGACCCCGATAAAGGAAGGGGAATCGATAGAAGGGATGCAATGGAGAGGCGAACCAGGATCCTCTCGGGCATGGACTGCTTGAAATGCTGGTTGGCAGTTTGCGCAATGGCCTCCCACAATTCGTCCACCTGCTTCTTGGCGTCTACGTTCGTCGGCGTGCCCTCCATCTCTTGCGCCTCTCGATCCCTTCTCTCTCGACTTCGCCCTTTTTTGTTTTTTCGATTTCATACTTTGAATTCCAATCTTTTCTTCTGCCTTTCCTGCGCCGAGAGCTCTCCGCGGCTCTACACGCGACCGATCGAAGGATCCAAACCTTGAAAGATGGCGGACTACAGCACGGACTCGAGCATCCCCGACACGTACGAGCCATCGACGGAGACGCCTCTTTTCGGCGAGGAGCGAAAGGGGGTCAAATGGCTGGCCTGGCTGGTCATCGCGGCCATCGCCATCCTCATCCTTTTCTCCGCCACCGTGGGCATCGTGTTTGGCATCCTTCACCAGACGCCGCAGCACATCATGCTCACCGGCTCCATGCTCTGTCTCGTCCTCGTCCTCATCGTCCAGGTACTGATTCAGTTTATGCAATTAATTAATTAATGCACATTAAATCGCGGCCCATCCATCTCCCATTCAAACCGTTCGCTCTCTGCAGTGGCGGTTCTACGCCAAGGGCGACCAGGATCCTAAGCTCTTCTGGTGCGTTCTGCCAAAGGCATCCCGTGGTGTGTGCGTGTGCGTTTGTGCGTAGCGAAGTGTAGAGGGGTAAACAAACGCCTCCACTGCACTACACGCTCATCACCGCTCACGATGCAGGGTCCTCCTGGGCTCGACCCTCGTGGTGGTGCTCATGTGCGTCACCATCAACGCCTACGTGTGGCCACCCCTTCCCGCCGAGTGCGAGCCCCACCCCAACTGGTACGTCCGCCCACCCGCCTCGCCGCACTCGTGTGGCCCGCGGACTCGCTACTCACCGCCGCCGCCACCATCATCACCATCACCAGCCCGAACGGCCTCTACAACACGCAGACGAAGTTGTGCGTGCTGTCGGGTGTGGCAAGCTGCTACGCGAAGGACCAGTGCCCGCAGGTGACGTCCCTCGAGCAGCCCGTGGCGCAGTGCTGCAACTGCACCTGCGGCGCCGTCCCCCGCGTGCGGGGATTCGACGTCTTCGGGCGAGCGACGCTGTGAGCGCGCAAGGCACACCACAGCCCTCGGGGTCCTCACCCTTTCTTCTGAAGACACACATCGTTCTAGCCTAGTAGTAGTTGTTGACGATGGCGATGATGGTGGATGAAGAAGAAGATGATGAAGAAGAAAGTAACCAAGTACGGTGGTTGTCTCTTTAAGAAAATAAATATTGAATATGGGCATATAGAATATCAACATGACACTACCTGTTCACATCTCTCCCTCCCTCTTCTCTCTCTCTCTCTCTTCTCCCTTCTCTCTCTCCCTCTCTTGTGGTGGACGGACGATGATCAGTTGGCGTTGCGGCCGTGGGTCTGGGTGACGAGCGCGACGAGCGCGGCGACCTGGGCCTCGAGGCTGGCCACCTGCGCGGTGAGGCGGCCGACCTCGGCCTGGAGCGTCTTGACCTCGGCCGCGGTCTCCTTGACGCCCTGGAGCGCGATGACGCCGATGCCGCCGTAGGCCACGCCCAGATGGTCGTCGGTCTTGGTGACCAGCTCGGGGAAGTGCTCCTGCACCTCCTGCGCGATGAGACCGATCTGCGGTCGCGGGTCGGCGAGGGACGAGTTCCAGCGGTAGGTCACGGGACGCATCTGCTCGATCTTGCCCAGCACCGGCTCGAGCGGCCGCACGTCTCGCTTGAGCCGCGCGTCGGAGCTCTCGGTGAGTGTGCCGGTCAAGAGGGCATTGCCGTTCTTCAAGACTCGGAACACTGTGGCACGGGCCACGCACAAGCTGTCGGCGGAGGTGTCGACGGTGCCGGCGCCTACGGCAAAGGCCACGTCGGCCGTGTTGATCGCCGTTTGGCTGTTGGCGGTGGTGATAACGTTACACGACCCCACCACGGTCTCGGCGAAGGAGGACGCGGTGACGCGGTGTCCGAACGCGGCCGCCCCCACGCCCGAGGAGGTAGAACCGCGGCCGATGGTCACCGAGTAGGCACCCGACGCCGTGGTGCTCGTGCCCATGGACACCGCCGTCTGGCCTGTGGTAACGGCGAGGTTGCCCATAGCGATCGAGCCGGGCGAGGAGGCCGAACAGTCGCGACCGGCCGCGAACGAGCGGTTGCCGATGGCCTTGGAGCCACGGCCGAAGCACGTTGTGTCTTCGCCAATAGCCTGCGATCCCGTCCCCATTGAGAAGGCGCCAGAGCCCGTTGCGTTGCCACCCAACCCCAGGGCGAACGAGTTCGCGCCGATTGCGCGCGTCCCTGCGCCCATGGCGAATGACTGAGCGCCCGACGCCTCCGTGTTCAAGCCCATGGCCACGGCTTGAGCAACCGATGCCGTCGTGCTAGAGCCCATGGCGAACGACGCCGGGCCCGATGCCGTCGTGCCCGTGCCCATGGCCACGGCTTGATCGTTCGATGCCGTCGTGCCGGAGCCCATGGCCACGGCTTGCGGGCCCGATGCGTACGTGCCCAATCCCGCCGTGACCGACTGGTCGCCTTCGGCAAACGTCCCAGAGCCCAGCGCCACGGACTGGGCGCCGAAGGCGTCGGTCTCGAAGCCGAACGCGACCGCCTGGCCGCCATCAGCGACGGCGTTGTAGCCAAGCGCCACAGAACCCAGTCCGTTGGCCTCCGACGTCTCGCCGGCCGCAAAGGCATGGCTGGCTGACGCAATGGTGAGCGCGCCCAGCGCGACCGATAACTCGCCGCTTGCCGTGGTGGACAGGCCCATCGCCGTGGAAGCCAGGCCGGAGGCTGACGAGCCAAAGCCCATTGCCACTGCCAGCTCGGCGGTGCTCTGGGCGCCGAAGCCCATCGCCACCGCGTAGTCGTCGGTGGCGTCCGTCTGGAAGCCCGCGGCGAAGGCGAAGTTGCCGGACGCTTCCGACTCCGAGCCCATGGCGGTCGATCCGATGCCCGAGGCGATCGTATTGTCGCCCAGGGAAAACGAACGGTCGCCCGTCGCTTGCGCGCTGTTGCCGAGCGCAATCGCGCGAATGCCCGACGCGGTGGCCGTGAAGCCCGCAGCGAACGATGACTCGCCCGATGCCGTCGCGGAGCTGCCCATGGCAAATGAGGTGGCACCCGAGGCAGTCGCGGAGTTGCCCATGGCGAAGGACTGCGAGCCCGACGCCCTGGTGCCCAGGCCCATGGCCACGGCATGGGAGTTCGATGCGTTGGTGCCCTGGCCCATGGCGAACGACTGCGAGCCCATTGCGAGAGTGCCCAACCCCATGGCCACGGCTTGGGAGTTCGATGCAGTCGCGCCCTGGCCCATGGCGAAGGACTGAGAGCCCGACGCCCTGGTGCCCTGGCCCATGGCCGCGGCTTGCGAGTTCGATGCGTTGGTGCCCTGGCCCACGGCGAACGAGTGCGAGCCCATTGCGAGCGTGCCCGACCCCATGGCCACGGCTTGGAAGCTCGATGCCGTCGCGCCCTGGCCCATGGCGAAGGACTGCGAGCCTGACGCCCTGGTGCCCGAACCCATGGCCACGGC
>CDFE01062597.1:241166-270832 GCA_000826465.1 Acanthamoeba mauritaniensis | reverse complement strand
CACACACACACACACACACACACACACACACACACACACACACACACACACACACACAGGGAAGAGAGGTCATGCCTTGTCGAATTCGATGAGTCGGATGGTCTTGGTGGTACAAAGGGGCTTCTGGGGGTAGACCATGAGGTAGAGCAGGGTGTCGATACGGTTAAGCTGGTTGTAGGCGATGTTGCCGATGGCCTGCTTGCCCATGGCGCACTGGTAGGTGTTACGCGGCGACTGGTTGTGGTGCGGGTAGGGGATCAGGCCCGCGCACACGCCCAAGATCGTCAGCGGGTCTATCTCCAGGTGCGTCGTGCTCAGCGTGAGCTCTGCACCACGCCACGCCACACGCCACACACACACACACACACACGTAAGTACTTAAGGAGCTTTGTGTGGTGAAGAAACGCATGCTTACCCTTCTCGGAGAGGGCGAGGAAGCAGTTGTTCTCCTCGTTCACGTCGAGAAACTCGATGCGGCCCTCCTTGAGGAAGTCGTCGAAGGTGCGGAAGCCGTCGGTGACCTCCTTGATGTGCCTGGTCTCGACGCGCGGCCGGCCCTTCTCGACGATGATGAGCGGTCGGCACACGCGGCCGCCGTCGGAGGCGATGTAGATCGAACGCTGACCGTAGTGGATGAAGACCGACACGAACTCGCTCATCTTGCCCGACCGTCGCAGCAGCCGAAAGTTGCGCACGAAAGTGTGTGGCGCGCGGTGCACGCCCAGCAGCATACCGTTCATGAACACCAGATAGTTGCCCGCCGAGTGCAGCTCCTCTCCAGACAACAGCGCCATATCTGCCGTGCCACGTTGCTTTCAGTCCCGCGCATGTGCGTTGTGTCGTGTGTCGTGTGAATACAAACCTTCGACGCCGAGGTTGAGGGCGATACGGCGGATGGGGGCTTCGTCTTCGTCGGTGGTGATGTGAGTGAGCAGCGCCAAATTCTTGACCAAGCCGCACGACTCTCCTTCGGGCGTGTCCGACGGGCACAACATGCCCCATTGCGAAGGCTAAAACCCACCGCGCGTCACAGAGAAGCACCGCCCGCCGAGGTCACTCGCTGCTCTGGCAAAAGAAGGAAGCGACGCGGGGGGGGGGGCTTAGTCCAGGTACCTGAAGCGACCGGGGGCCGCTGACTTTGCGAGTCTTTTCGAACTGCGAGGAGATCTTTGTCATCATGCCCAACGCCGCAATGAACGAGAGCCGAGACAACACCTGGCGTGCAAGCCAATAGCGTCAGTCAGCGAGTATGTACACGAGTACACGCGACACACACACACACACGCGCGCGACACACACACACACACACACAAACCTGTGTGACGCCGGCACGTTCCATCTTGAAACGCTTAAGATTCCAGTTACCGGTCGAAATGGCGCGTGAGAGGGCGTAGGAGATGGTGTCCTGACGGATGCACTTGAGGATATCGAACTCGGCGGCCCGGTTCTGCTTCGCCAGTACGGTGTCGGCCTGGCGCTTGAGCTCGGCGTTGAACTTCTTGAAGGTGTCTTCGAACAGCAGCGACAGCAGCGAGCCAGCCCTAACAAGCAAAAGAGCGAACGCGAGAATGAGCGAAAAAGAACGAAAGAATGAAGAGGCGTGGTTGCGTACAATTCGAGTCGCTTGTTACCGTAGTAGTCCTTGTCGTCCATGGTGGAGGGGTCGCGCATGGCCAGCAGAATGCGGCGGATCATGAGGCCCACGTAGATGCCCTTCACGCGGAAGTCGTAGTTGACCACCGGCACGTGCGAGAGCACCACGCTTGCCAGAATGTGACGCGCCTCCTCAGCCTAGGAACCAATAGAACCGTGGCCACCGTTAGCCAGTTGCCAACGCCGACATGCATGCGCGGGATGGGGGCTAGGCTAGTGTGCCTTGGGCTTGGGCTTGCGCTGGTTGTTCTTCTTGATGCGGTTGCCGATGTACTCGAGCGCCTGCATCTGGGTGAAGACCTGCATCCTGCAGCACTCCTCGAGCGACGACGACATCATGTCGGCGTAGTAGGGCTCGCTGCCCACGAGCTGTACCACCTCTTGGTCCGACTCCACTCCCATGGCCTGTGCATTGGCGCCGCACAGTGAGCACACGATGCTGCGTCCAGCGGAGCGGACGGCAACCATAGTGGCGTCCTCAAGAAGAATTGATTGTTACCTTCATCAAAATGACGATCGGCACTTCTTCGGTGAGCATGTTGAGCTTGAGATAGATCTTGCCATTCTTGACGTTCAGGGTGGTTCTGCTCTTCCGCTCGTGCGTGGAACTGATCATCATAGGAAGCAGCATTAGTATGACACACGACGATGACGATGACGATGACACACACACACACACACACACACACACACAACGCGCGCGCGCGCGCGCAGGGAGAGCACGAAATGCGCTGAAGTGGAAAGGGGACGCGGTACCTCACCACGTTCGCGGCCACACCGCCGGTCTTGTCCTCTTCGATGATGATACGGTTCTTGGACAGCTGTTCCTGCACCAGCAGCACTCGTTCCACCCCCTTCACGACGAAATAGCCGCCTGTGCCGTGGCACGAGCGAGTAAGAGTCATTGTCATTCAAGTGGTGTGTGTGGAGTGTGTGTGTACCAGGATCGAGAGGGCATTCCTGCAGGGCGGCGAGCTCCTGCTCGTTCTTGCCGGTGAGGATGCACTTGCTGGACTTGAGCATGATCGGCATGCGGCCGATGACGATGCCGTTGCGGATCACGATCTGCTTGCCGCGCGTGTACTCGATGTCGACCGAAATGGGGGCCGAGTAGGTGATGTCCCGCAGGCGGCAATGCTGGGGGGTGACGGCCACGGGCACGAGGTCCTCCTCGATCGTGGGCTCGCCGATATATATGTTCTTGTACCTGGTCAGTGCGTAGAGAGTGAGCAAAAGTGTTGGTCAGTGCACAGCGTGAGAGCGTGCAAGCCCGGGCCAAGCCGGAACGGAGATGCCTCCAGGCGGAGCATGCATCAAAGAAGAGGCGGAGAATGGGCTGAGTTGAGGGCAAGGGGGGGTGGGTACCGAAGGAACCAGGTGGTGTCCTCATCGCATTGAACCAGCGCGTTGGCCTCCAGCACTTTCTTGATTTCTACATTTATGAAATAATCGTAGGAGTCGATGTGCTGCTTCACCAGACCCCTCACCTTCAGAAACGCAGGCAGCAGCTTCCATTTGTCCTGAAAAAATCGAGTAGAATAAAATCAGCACAATTTAAATTGGATCCTTCGCGCCCAGAGTAGCCGCTGGCGGCGTTTGAAGATGTACCTCGACGGTGCCGACGGGTTGTGTGAGCTTTTTCGAATCAAAGAGATCAGGCGCCTCCGTCATAAGACCCTCCATGATGGCAGCGCTTGCGCTCTTCGACGATCGGTTGCGGGCGATTTTCCGATTTACCCTGTCAAAAATAAAAATAAATAATCATTTCCGCCTAGTTTCTCAGAAGCGCTCTTTTGGCGCCTTTTCTCGCCCGATTTGATTTTAAATCGGGGAGTAATCGACGTTCTGTGATCGATCGCAGAGATTCAATCGATCGCAGAGAAGAGATGGAGGAAGACAAGAAGGTGGTGCCGGCAGTTGCAGATGGAGGCGGCGGCACGAGCCTGGGCGGCACCAGCTTGGGCGGCGGTGGAGGAACCATGTTGGGGCAGGGCGGGGCTGCCAAATCGAACAAGGCCCGTAAAAATCGCAAGAAGAAGAAGAAGACGGGACCCAAGCCCAACGCCACCGGTGGCGCATCGCAGGACAAGGCCCCTGAACACTACAGCGGAGATGAGGAGGAGGATGTGAAGCCCACAGATGAAAAGAGAGCAAAGAAGGACGTCGTCGTTGCTGGCAATGCCAACAGCAATCGAAAGCCAGCGAAGCCAGGCGCCGCTGCCATCGCGGCCTTGTCTGCGCGCTCCTCGAAAGCGAATGTGAAGAAGGGGCGAGCCGAGGGTAGCAAGTCGGCCAATGCCAAGCGACCGCAGGCCGGGAAGGGGAATCGAGATGAAGATGAAGACGAAGACGACGGCTCCTCGTCCGATGAGGGCGGCGGCGATGACAGCAGCTCGGGCGAGGACGACTCGGACGAGGACGAGGGCACGGAGGACTACGTGAAGGGCGGCTACCACCCGGTGCAGGTGGGCGAGCTCTACAACCGACGGTACCGCATCGTGCGCAAGCTCGGCTGGGGCCACTTCTCCACCGTGTGGCTCGTGCACGACACCACGTACGTCTCTTCATCATATCAAAAAAGATGAGAAACGTAGAATCTTCTCTAATCGCACCACCTTCATCATAATCATCATCTTCATCATAATCATTTGCCCAGCACCCCGCACACGCACCGAGCGCTCAAGATCGTGAAGAGCGCGACCGAGTACACGGAGGCGGCGATGGACGAGATCGAGATGCTCAGCAAGATCACGCAGCAGGACCCCAAGGACGACAAGCACGTGGTGCATCTGCTCGACCACTTCCATCACCGCGGCCCCAACGGCAAGCACGTCTGCATGGTCTTCGAGACCCTGGGCTGCTCGCTGCTCGACCTCATCAAGCGCACCAACTACCGCGGCCTCCCGCTCGCCATCGTGAAGCGAATAGCCAAGCAGGTGCTGGTGGGCCTCGACTACATCCACAGCCTCCAGCTCATCCACACCGACCTCAAGCCCGAGAACGTGCTCCTCCTCGCAGCCGAAGACGGCGCCGGCGGCGGTCCGGTGGCCGCCGGCGCGGGCGCCTCAGACGACGCGGCGGCCGGTGGCGGCGGCGGCAAGCTCACCAAGAACCAGCGGCGCAAGCGACAGCTCAGGCTCAAGGACGACGAACCCACGTCACCGCCCCAGACAATCGAGTCGGCGATGGTCGTGGCTGCGTCGGTGTCGGCGTCGGTAGTGACGGCGGAGCTGTCGGTCGAGACGCCTGCGGACTCTCACGCCAGCGAGAGCGAGAAGGCTGCCGCAGCAGAGCCAGCTGTGGTGCCGGAGGAAGAGGCCAAGAAGAAGGAGACGGAGGCGGAGAAGAAGAGCGCGAACGCGGCCAGCAGCGGCCTGAGCCTCGAACCGACCGACTACACGGTGAAGATCGTGGACTTTGGTAACGCCTGCTGGACCCACAAGCACTTTACCGATGACATCCAGACGCGGCAGTATCGGTCGCTGGAGGCCATCGTTGGTGCCAAGTACTCCACGCCCGTCGACATGTGGTCCATGGCCTGCATCGTCTTCGAGCTCGCCACCGGCGACCTCCTCTTCGAGCCCCGCTCCGGCAAGAACTTTGACAAGAGCGACGGTACGTTCATCTTCAACTTCATTCTTTCTCCTTCTTCATCATCTCACTGTTCGATGCAGATCATCTGGCGCAGTTCATCGAGACGCTGGGCAACATCCCGAGGGCGATCGCCTCGCGAGGCAAGTACGCGCGCCGGTACTTCAACCGGCTGGGCAAGCTCAAGTACATCGGCAACCTCCAGTACTGGCCGCTGGAGCAGGTGCTCAAGGAGAAGTACCACCTGCCCGCCGACGAGGCCGCCGCGCTCAGCTCCTTCCTGCGGCCCATGCTCGAGTACGACCCGGCCAAGCGAGCCACCGCCAAGCAGTCCCTCCAGCACCCGTGGCTGCAGGGCGTGTAGACATCTTCACCACCTTCACAATCTTCACCAGCACCATCACCAACCACCTTCTCCTTCTTCTTCTCCACCGTCAAGAACGATCATTAGTTTCATACTCTACTCTATTGTCCGTCGTTTCCCTGAAGGAAGAGAGAGAAGAAGAGAGAAGACGATGTAGAAGATCAGGAAGAGGACTCGGCGGCCTTCCATTGGTGGGCCTTCTGGAGAATGCGGAGGTTGGGGAGGGCGGCCTGCTCGTCGGGGAAGATGTAGTCGTAGTACTCCTCCCAGCCGGCGGCGGTGCCGTCCTCGGTCTTGATGGGGCGCCGCTTCTTGATGCGCTTGGGGAGGAGGGCGTTGACGCGGGCGAGGCCCTTCTCGTCGGCGGCCTGCTCCTCGAACTGCTTCCAGCTCTGGACCAGGAGGACGCGCTCCTCCTTGAGGCCGGCATTCTTGAGGTACTTGTAGGCGTCCTCGTAGGTGGTGCGGGCGTCGTCGGCGCGGCCGGCGATGGTGGCGAGGAACTGGGCGTAGGAGATCCAGACCTTGACGTGCTTGGTGCGCTCGAGGAGGCGCCGGTAGAGGAGCTCGGTGCGTTCGGCCTCCTCCTGCTCGATCTCAAAGTCGATGTAGGCCTTCCACAGCACCTCGGGCATGTCGAGCAGCGGCTGCTCGATGGCGAGGTCGTAGATGGCGCGGGCGCGGTCGACCTCACCCAGCTGGCGCTCGAGCTCGGCGTAGGAGGTCCATGCCGAGCACTTGTCGGGATGTCGCTCGACGTAGGCCTCGTACAGGCGCCGGCAGCGGTCGACGTTGCCCAGCTGGAGCTCGAGCTGGATGTAGAACTTGAACACCTTCTCCTTCGGGGCCATGCCGATGCCGTGTCCGAGCACCGACCGCGCGGCGGCCAGGTCGAGCTGTCGGATCTCGAACTGCGCGGCCATGGTCCAGGCCTTGCTGAAGGAGAAGCTCTGGTGGGGGATGATGCGCAGGAGCTGCTTGTAGACCTCGCGCGCGCGCCCGGCCTCGTTGGCCTGGAGCTCCTCGTAGAGCGCGTAGTTGATCCACAGGTAGATGTAGCGCCGCCAGAAGCGCTTGTCGGCGGCCGGGGGCACGTTGGCGATGGCGCGCTCGTAGATGTCGCGCACGCGCTCGGCCGGCGAGTTGATCTCCTCGAGGCGCACGTAGTCGAACCAGATGTCGTAGTTGTGGGTGTTGGTCTTGAGCTCCTCCTCGTACTGGAAGCGCCGCTTGCCGACGATGACGTCCTCGATGTCGCTGCGCTGGCCGTGCTGCTTCTCAAACGTGATGAACATGCGGTAGAGGTCGTCGGCCCGCGCCTTCGGGATGTGGTCGAGCGCGTACTTGTAGATCGCGCGCGCACGGTCGTACTCGCGCGCGCGCTCCTCAAACTCGGCAAAGGCGATGAACAGCAGCTCGTCGTTGGCCAGGTCGCCCAGGTAGTCGATGGCCTTCTCGTAGACCTCGCGCGACCGCGCCACCTCGCCCAGCTTCTCCTCGAAGCGCGCCCAGCGCACCCACGTCTTGACGGTCGGGTTGCTCTGTACATACCGCTGGTAGACCGACCGCGCGCGCTCCACCTCGCCGTTCCGCATCTCGAACTTGACGTACGAGTTCCAGGCCTGCTCGTCGGGCTGCCACTCCATCCAGCGCTCGAAGATCTGTCGCGCATTGGCGTAGTTGCCCAGGATGTCCTCCATGTAGATGTACTTGTACCAGAACTGGCTGACGCGCGGCAGCAGGGTGACCGCGCGATCCCACAGGTTGCGGGCGAGGTTGACGTTCTTGTGCTTCATCTCCATCTCGGCGTACTTGAGCCAGATGGTGACATTGCGGTACTCCACATCGAGCGCGCGCTCGTAGACGTTGCGCGCCCGCTCCATCTCGCCCTGACTGTCCTCCCACGCGGCATACTTGAGCCAATTTGTGATGAGGCCGCGCTGCCTGCGAATCTGATCCTCGAACTCCTTACGCTTCCGCAATCGATACTCGTCCAATTCCTCCTTATCGGTGATCTTCTGCTTGGGCGGCTGGATTTCCTCCTCCTGCCGCTCCTGCGCCTCGCGAATGATCTGCTCGGCAGTGATCTGGATCTCGGCCGCCGACTTGTTCTTCACCTACATCGTTTCAATCGACCATGGAAATCCGGGGGGGGGGGAATAACGAAATGAGCAAGGCATATAAAGTCGAGACCAAACAATTTGGAGGCAGCTTCGTACCTGCGGGGCACGCTGGCCTCGTCGGTCTCCCATCTTGAATTGTCACACACTGTGAATGCCGCCTTGTCTCGATTTGCGGCAAGAGATCTGAAGAAAAAAGTCGAGAAAAGTATGGCTTTTGTTTGTTTTGCAAAAAGTTTGCAAAGCGTTTGCGAAACGATTAGAACGAAATAAATTAAAACAATAAAATAGATACAATCAACAAAATTGATAGGGAGAGCAAGATGAAGCGTGGGCCACAGTCGGGGTTCTCGGGGTTCTCTGGCTTCGCCATGGGCGACAAGAAGCGGGGCCGCTTTGAGGACACGGAGGAACGCAAACGCCCCCCGCCTGCAGCACTACTCGGATTGGATGATGCTGAGGAGGAGGCAGCCAGCGATCGGCACCACGATGCAAAGGAGGAGCCAAACGAAGGAAAGCAAAATGCGGAGGCAGCCGAGGATGCCGAGGACGAGGTCGACCCCTTGGACGCATTCATGGAGGGAATTCATGACACCGTCAAGAAGGAGAAGGCCGGCATCATCAAACCTGCCCAGACCAAGGTGCGTGTAGTGCTTCATCTTCTTGTCATCTTGGCACCCTCTACTACGACGCTTCTGTTCACGTTCAGCGAGCTCACACATGCCACATGCGGACAGGCGCTGGTGGCGGAGTTCGAGGAGGAGGACCCCCTGGAGAGCTTCATGAAGCACATGAAGGAGAAGGAGAAGGAGGAGCGCGAGGGTAACGGCGATGACGTCGATGACGATGACCTGGAGTATGACTTGCTACACCACACGCTCGTTCATGTGTGCTGGGCATCTTTTAACGATAACTTTCTACGTTCTACGTTTGTCTTCTTCTTCTTCTTCTTCTTCTATTACTACTACTACTGCACACTAGCTACGACTCTGATGATAACCCGCTGATGGAGCGCAAGAAGGAGATCGAGGCGCTGGCACCGCTGGACCACTCGCAGATCCACTACGAGAGCTTCAAGCGCGACTTCTACGTGGAGCCCGAGGAGGTGACCCGGATGACCGAGGCCGAGGTGCACGACTACCGTCAGATGTACGACATTCGCGTGGAGGGCGCGCCGCAGCGCATTCCGCGGCCGGCGAAGGCCTTCGAGCACTTCCGACTGCCCGACAAGCTGCAACGCGAGATCGAGCGCCAGGGCTTCGGCGCGCCGACACCGGTGCAGAAGCAGGCCGTGCCGTGCGTCATGCGCGGGCTCGATGTCGTGGCGCAGGCGCGCACCGGCTCGGGCAAGACGCTGGCCTACGTGCTGCCCATGCTCGTGCACCTGCTCGATCAGCCGGCGCTGGCGCCCGGCGACGGACCCATCGCCATCATCCTCGCGCCGACGCGCGAGCTGGCCGCGCAGATCCACCGCGAGACGCGAAAGTTCGCCAA
This sequence comes from Acanthamoeba mauritaniensis, assembly GCA_000826465.1. Classification (NCBI taxonomy): domain Eukaryota; phylum Discosea; order Longamoebia; family Acanthamoebidae; genus Acanthamoeba; species Acanthamoeba mauritaniensis. The sequence continues at coordinate 261,610 of CDFE01062597.1, read as the reverse complement.
GCGCGTCAACGTGCGCGTGGGCGCGGTATACGGCGGCAAGAACACGTACGACCAGGCCAAGGAGCTAAAGGCCGGCGTCGAGGTGGTGGTCGCCACGCCCGGCCGATTGATCCACATGGTTCGCAAGGGCACGCTGAGCATGCGTCGGGTGACCTACATGGTGCTTGACGAAGCCGACCGCATGCTCGACCTCGGCTTCGAGCCGCAGGTGCGCTCCATCGCCGGCCAGACCCGGCCTGACCGCCAGACCATGCTCTTCTCGGCCACCTTCAAGCGCGGCGTCGAGCAGCTGGTCAGCGACCTCCTCACCCACCCGGTGCGCATTAATATCGGCACTGCAGGCGAGGCCCACCCCGACGTCCAGCAGGTGGTTCACATCGTGCAGTCTGACACCGAAAAGTGGCCGTGGCTCATGGAGCACCTCTCGGTCTTCGCCATGACCGGCCAGGTGCTCATCTTCGTCGCCACCAAGCACGGCTGCGAGCTGCTCTCGCGCAGCCTCGAGGAGGCCGGCTTCGCCTGCGGCGGCCTGCACGGCGACAAGGCTCAGGCCGAGCGTACGTCGGTCGTCAACGGCTTCCGCGCGGGCCGCGTCGGCATCCTAGTGGCCACCGACGTGGCCGCACGCGGTCTCGACATCCCCACCGTGCGCACGGTGGTCAACTACGACGTGGCGCGCGACATCCACTCGCACATTCACCGTGTGGGTCGTACCGGCCGCGCGGGCCAGTCGGGCGTCGCCTACACGCTCATCACCCGCAACCAATCAGTCTTTGCCGCCCACCTCACCAGCTCCCTCCAGGCCGCCAAACAGAACGTGCCACCCGAGCTGCTCCAATTGGTACTCTCTTCTCAGCCATGCTTGCGCAGTGTGCTGTGTGTGTCGTGTGTTCGTGTTTCTCACTAGACACGTCGGTGTGGTTGCTTGGCGCAGGCTTCGACAGTGAAATGGTTCCGTCGCACCGGGGGTGTGGGCGGCGGAGCGCCGCACTCGCACGACCGAAAAAGAAGAGACGGCGGAGGCGAGGGCGCCCCTCGTCGCACCTCCGGCATCGGATTCGGCAGCGGCGGCGGCGGCGGCAGCGGTCGAGGAGGAGGTCCAGGCAGCGCCCGCGGTCGGGGCGGCCACCGCGGTGGATCGGACAGAGGTACGCCCATCATCTCTCCCTCTCCCACCGCCACCATCAAGGTTGGTCACTTCCCACTTCCCACTTCTCACTCGTCTTCGTCATCCTCTCCATCGTCGTCGTCCCATACCTTCAGGGAGAGGAGGTGGACAGGGGGGCAGCGGCAGCAAGGCAGGGTACCAGCACGGCATGTTCCAGGCCTTCCGCCCATCTTCCGACTCTGGCTGGCGATCGACCCAGCAGTAGTCGACGCCTCCTTGTTAGAAAAGAAAACTCTTTTCTTCTTAATTTCTTTGTTTCCTCGTTTCGGTGCTCGTTCGTGCGAGATGGAAGGTGGTGTCGGAAGCGGGGAGCAGTTGCTCCACGGAGGCGAGGGCGTGTGGGGCGGCCCGCCGTCGGTGACGGAGCGCGTGAACGAGGCGAGTGTGGAGATGGACGTGGTGTCCCCGACCGGGTTTCTCCGCGTGTGCCGCCACTCCGACGCGCAGCTCTTCTCCGGCTGGCGCTCTGGTCTCAGCGTCTACGACCTCCTCCCCTCCCTCGACCACCTCGTACTCCCTCTCCCGATTATGATATTATAATATTATAATTTATATCAATATATTATTAAATATTTGTTTATTTATTATCGAGTATTTAAATTAAATATTAAAATTATATCGGAGGTCTCCGGGCTGGTTGCTGACGTCACCCGTCCCCGACCGGGCGAGAGCAGGTGGCGGTGGTGGCTTCGCTGCTGAAGGCTTCTGCAGAGGAGGAAGCGGCCGTTGTGCTATCGGGCTGCGGCACCTCGGGCCGGTACGCGTCTCCTTCGCCGTGTGCTGTGACGATGGTCATTGATGGTGGTGACGATGGCTACGATGGCGACGATGGCGATGCATCGAACAACAATGTGTCAGGCTGGCCTTCTTCCTGAGCCGTGGATTCAATGAGCTGCTGGTGGGACTGGGCCGCAAGCCCCTCTTCCACTACCTCGTCTCCGGTTCGCCCTCCCCTTGATGGAGCGCACACTAGACACGGCACGCACGCACACTACACGCGCACATGCGCCACACTCCATTCAGCACTAAAGAGCGACCGGTTCCGCGCACTCGTGCAGGAGGCGACGAGGCGCTGATCGCGGCGAGGGAGAGCGCCGAGGACAATCCCCACCTGGGCACCCAGGTACGTGCCCGTCCCACGGCCCTGCCAGTCCCAATCCCAAGCAGGCCGGAAACCCGTCGTGTGGGGCGCCTCACCACAGTTTGTCCCCAATCGACGGCGCAACGGCCCCCTCTTAGGACTTGATCGCAATCACGAAGGGCAAGGCCCGTGTCCTTTTCGTGGGCATCACGTGTGGCTTCAGGTGCGTACATCATTAACCTTGTCGACCGCTCAGCCTGACCAAGCTATTCACTCTCCCCTCCTTGTTGTACAGTGCCGGCTATGTGGCGGGCCAGCTCGTCTACGCCATGAGCCAGCCCCACTTTTCCAGCGTTCTTGTCGGCTTTAACCCGGGTACTGCCCTACTGCGTGTGCGGTGGTGTGCGTGCGTGATGGCTGCATGGCTGATTCCCGGTGATGACGGTGACGCAGTGAGCCTAGCGAGGGACAACCCCATCGAAAAGTGGGACCACACGTTCAAGCAGGTCGCCGTGCGCCTGCAGCAAGCCCATCTCCGCGACCTCGCCGACCGCACCGGCACTCCGCCGCGTCACTACGTCCTCAATCCTCGTAACGCTCCATCCCCCGCCTGCCCTCCACCGCCTCTCACTCGACTACACCCATCTGGTGTGCGTGCAATGTGTCGTGTGTTGTGTGTCGGGGGTCGTGTGTCGTGTGTCGTGCGATAGTGCTGGGACCTGAGACGCTGACGGGGTCTAGCCGAATGAAGGGCGGCAGCGCGACCAAGTTCCTGCTGGAGACCATCTTTGCGCGCGCTATCGCCGAGGTGGGCGGCGTCGACCTGGTCCCGTCGCCCTCTGCCGACGCGCCCGTCTTCCCCAAGCCCGTCACCACCGAAGGCCTGCTCCAGGCCTACGAGATCACCTACAGGCAAGCCCCACAGCTCGTGTATGCCCTGACCCTGACATTCATCTCATGCGTGTGTCGTGTGTGTCGTGTGTGTCGTGTGTGTCGTGTGTGTCGTGTGTCGTGTGTCGTGTCGTGTGTCGTGTTGAATGCCGTGCTCTAGGGGAGCTTACAATTCGCTCGAGAACGTGACCCCGTTGATGGTCGCGGCCGGTGAAAGCCTCAAGCAGGGCGGCCACGTCTACTACCTCTCCACGGGCAGTATTGCCGTGCTCACGACCATCGACGCCTCCGGTGCGACTGCATCCCCCTCGATTGAATGTTGTGCGGTCTGTGCTTACTCCCAACAACCACTCTCGCAGAGTGCCCGCCCACATTCGGTTCCAAGTTCACTGACGTGCAGGCCTTCGTCCACAACGGTTGGAAGAACATGGGTACCCTTCTTCGCGCAATAATGAGAGAACTTACAAGAAGTAATAAGTAATAATAACTAATTTCATCAGTAATAATTCCTAATGATAAGGTTGCACAATAGCTTGATTGTTCACTAAACTACATTAAATTGTGTCGGTGCCAATATAATAGGTAATAGAGATGGCGACTTGACCAGCGTCAGCGAGAAGTTCCACCTCTCGTGGGACGACTTCGAGAAGGAGGCCTTGCCCAACCTGACCAGCGCGGACCTCGTGCTGTTTGTCGATTTCGACGATGACGCCAACCCCGCCACGGCCGACATCCAGCGCCTCCTGGTGGAGGTCCGAAAGACCCCCGCCAACTTGAGCGCTCTCCTCATCGCCCGCAGGCAGCAGACCGTACGTCGCACGCACCACCGCACACGCACCATCGCACACGCAGGCGCAGGTTGCTAAGGTGTAGGTGATGGAATATATGCGCAGGAGACGAAGCTGCGCAGCTTCCTGACGCAGACCGTACGCGTGTGCGCTGTGGTCGCGGTGCCCTACGTGGACATCGTGCCGGGCCTCCGCTCGTTCGGCGAGCTGGCCGCCAAGTTCGCGCTCAACGCCATCTCCACCTACGCCCACGTCGCCATCGGCAAGGTCTACAAGAACCGCATGATCGGTACACCGCCGGCGCGCGCTCGCGCTCTCGCTCTCCTCGCCAATAATATTGTTTTAACGTTACTCACACATTTGCGCCACCGCCAGACCTGTCCGTGAGCAACACCAAGCTGTTCCACCGATCGGTGAACATCGTCTCGGAGCTCATGGGCGTCTCAACAGTACTACTGATTCATAATCATCATATCTATCTTTCTCTAGCTATCTATCTATCTATCCATCAATCTATTTATTAACTGGTTTGTTGTTTTATTTGTTTGTTTGTTCTTTTTGCAGGAGGAGGCGACGACGTGCGTCCTGCGGTCGATCTACCTGGTGGACGACCTCACGAGCGACATCACCGAGCGGCCCATCTCGCGCCACCTCGAAGCCGCCACCACCGGCCGCAGCAAAGTCGTCCCTCTCGCCCTGATCCTGGTACGCTCTCTCGCCCGCGTGTGCGTGTGCGTGTGCGTGTGCGTGTGCGTGTGCGTGTGCGTGTGCGTGTGCGTGTGCGTGTTGTATCAATCAGCTGACGTGGTTTCGTGTGTGTCGTGTCTTTCGTGGCAGGCGAGCACGCCGATGCCAGTGGCGCAGGCCCTCGCGAAGCTGGACGCGCAGCCCATCGTGCGCAAGCTCATCGCCGAAGCTGCCCGCCCGTGATACGGCCTTCGCGAGACCGACTTCATGAACCCAACCAACATGCCGAGCTCTGGGTCACTTTCCTCAGAATTTCAGGACCCTCCCTTCACCTTCTGCAGTCCCCGCAGCGCGAGACACCCCATCTTCATCTTCATCTCCACGCCAGCAGCAACCAATTGATTGAATTTATGATCAAAGATCAGAGAAGAGAGAGCACCATAACGTCCATCCATCATCCAGAGCCGCTCGCCAACATCAAGAGAGGAAGAGAATAAAATAATAATAATAATAGATCAACAAAAATGATCCACTGCTTCATAAGCGGGCAGCAGGAGGAGGGGGAGAGGATCAAGGTGCCCGAGAGCACGAGGGAGCGCGCCCAGATGCCGACCGCCACCGAGGCCCTCTGGCAACGGCGGCTGAGCGAGCAGCCCGCCCGCCAGCTGCGCCCCCTCACCGCACCGCTACTCCACACCCTACGCAACCTGCCCCTCGGCTTCAGGTCTCCCAGCTTCCCCCCCCAAAACCCCAGCCTGTGCATGCGCCGTGCGTGTCGTGTCGTGTCGTGTCGTGTCGTGCGGCGGTTGCTGATGCACGACGACACGCATCGCACGCATGGCACGTGCACACGTCGTGCAGGCTGTGGCGACAGGCGCGGGAGGAGCGCGGGCGCGGGCGCGAGCCGGTGTTGGACGCGAGCGGCGGGCAGGCGAGCAGCAGCGGACTGCCGGCGGGCGGCATGGGCGGCGGCTGCGTGGGCCGCAGCTGGTGCGGCGACTTCGAGCCGGGCCTCATACTTCCCAACGGCCGCGGCCTGGCGTCAGTCGTGCCCGCCAATCAGTTCTCCATCTTCATCGAGCCCGACGGCGGTACCGCGCCCGCCACGTTGTGTGTGTGTGTGTGTGTGTTGTGTGTGTGACGTGGTGGTAGAGCTTAGGCGCAACCGCAACTCTCACTCTTTTTTTGCTTGGCGCCAGAGGACAGCGAGGCCACGGTGCTCAACCCAGGCATGCCTCCGACCGACCGGTACGGAGATGTCGGTGTAGCGTGTGCGGTTGTGTGCGGTTGTGTACGGTTGTGTGTGCGGTTGTGTGTGTGTGTGTGTGTGTGTGTGTGTGTGTGTGTGTGTGTGGTGGCCAACGAGCTGATTTGGGCCGCTGGGAGCAGGCTGGGTGCGTGGGACTGGTCATTCGTGGGCGACGAGAGCTACTACAGCGCACTTTTCCCTCGCGCGTGGACCGTCTACAACGAACCCGAGCCGCGGCTTCGCCTCACCTCTCGGCAGATCTCGCCCGTACGTTCCCCCCAGTGCGTGTGTGGTGGTGCGTGTGCGGTTGACCGGAGCGATTGCGCCTGATGCATTCATTGAGCAGGTCGTAGGAAACAACTACAAAGAGAGCAGCTTGCCCGCGTGCGTCTTCGTGTGGACGCTCGAGAACCTGGACCAGGAGGACGAGATCACCGCGTCGCTCATGTTCACCTGGCAGAACGGCACCGGCGCCGCCTCCGACGCGCTGGGCGGCCACGCCAACACCCCCTTCACCCGACCGCACCCCGAACGTACGACATGATCTGTTTTTATTTTTATTTAGTTGTTACATTAATTTTAATTTGATAAATAACGTATTATTAAAGTTAATAGAGTGCTGACGAAGCTAGGCGCAGGAGATGACACCATAACGGGTGTGGTGATGGACCACAAGCAATGGCGCGTGGACGAGCGTGGAGGGAAGGCGCACGCCTCGAGCGAGCCGCTGTCGTTTGCCATCGCCGCGTCGTCGCCCGACAGCGACGCGCACATCACCGTGCGCTCGTGCTGGACCACCAACTCCGACGGCGCCGAGGTGTGGAAGGTACGCCATACCCGCACCCGCCTGGCCGCACATTCTGTCGAGATTGTGATCGACCCAACGAACCAACCCTGGGCCTTGCAGGAGTTCAAGCGGAGCGGCGCGCTGGAGGAGAACTGGGACGCCTTGGGCAAGGCCTCGCAGGAGGGCCAAACGCTCGGCGCCGCCATTGCCGTCCGCGTGACGATCCCACCAGGCGAACACAGACAAGTGCGACCAGCACACCGCGCACCGCACACCGCACGTACTCAAGCACACCAATCGCACACTCACGTAGGTGGAGTTTGCACTGGCGTGGGACCATCCTGTGGTTGAATTCGGAGCGGGTCGACGCTACACGCGGCGCTACACTCGCTTCTACTCGCAGCACGGCGACAGCGCGGCTCAGCTGGCCTGTGACGCCCTCGTGCAGTACCCGCAGTGGGAGCGCCTCATCGAACAGTGGCAGGCCCCGATTCTCGACGACAAACGCCTGCCCGGCTGGTACGCACTCTCGCATTCCAACCTATTTCATACATTCCCCCCACCTTCTGGAGTGTTGATGTGTAACTCATACGATATGTTGGTGTGATGTTAGGTACAAGGTAACTACACTTGTCAATGCGTTGACTTGTACTCCAACGCAACTGACCCCATGACCACACTTGTGGCACCACACACACGACACGACACGACACGACACGACCAACGACACGCACACTTGGCGCAGAGCGCGCTGTTCAATGAGCTGTATTGCCTGGTCAGAGGTGGCACGGTGTGGTTGCAGGATGAACTTTCGGCGAAGGAAACCGATGGCCAAGAGGAAGGGCAGGACGATGTCGGCCGCTGGGCGTGCCTGGAGAGCCAAGAGGTACGCGGGGACGCCAAGCCGCTGGGACACTTAGCTGTGAAGAGACGAGCCGGACGGCTGCGAGAGTGGGCTCCCTAACGCACGTGTGGATTGGCGTCACCAGCATCGACTCTATAACACCAGTGATGCCCTCTTCTACGCCTCGTTTGCGCTCATCGCCAACTGGCCGCAGCTGCAGCTCGCCCTGCAGAGGGAAGTCGCCGCGTACGCGTCTCTTGGCTCCCGGCGCACCGCGCCAGTTCCTTCTCACCTCTGTTTTCGATGATCTAGGGCAACGCTGCGCGAGGACAGCAGAATGGTGGATGTGTTAGCCACCGGCAGGCAGGCGCCCAACAAGGTGCGGCGTTATCAACTTGTCTCAACCTCCCCATCTCCGTGAGGCCTGAACCGTGTGTGAGGTGTGTGTGGTGTATGTGTGTGTGTGCGTGTGTGCGTGTGTGTGTGTGTGTGTGAACAGGTGCGAGGAGCGGTGCCGTACGACATGGGTACGCCGGCTGACGACCCCTGGGTGGTGCTCAACGCCTACAACATCCACGACACCTCCACTTGGAAAGGTAAGCTGGGCCTTCGCCCTGCTTCGCACCTCCAACTTGGGGTCGGGAGATATCGGCACCACCGAGCTCACCAAAGCTGCGCGCGAGCTGCAGACCTGAACAGCAAGTTCGTGCTCGGGGTCTACCGCGACTTTGTGGCGACGCAGGACAAGCGCTTCCTGGCCGATGTGTGGCCCGCAGTCGACGCCGCCCTCCGCCACCTCCAGCAATTCGACAGGTGAGCCCACCACCAACGACACGCACTACCTCACACACGCACGCACCACGACATGACACATCACACCACCGCACATTCACACGAGCGCAGGGACAAGGACGGAATGATAGAGAACGAGGGCCTGCCCGACCAAACCTACCACAGCTGGACGTACGTGTTGACCGAGTGGTGCGCCGATTGGGGCCGATTCCGTGCTGTCGCTCAACTGTGGTTGCGGGCGTTGGTCTGCAGAGCGACGGGAGTGAGTGCGTACAGCGGTGGTCTCTGGGTGGCGGCCCTGAGCGCAGCGTGCGCCATGATCCAGGCACTGCAGCTGGCCGACTCGGTCGCGCAGCACTACCGCGACCTGCACCAATCCGCGGCCCGCGTCTACAACGAGTCCCTGTGGAACCCCAGCGTACCTTCAGCACTCACCATTTACATTTATATTTCCATCGAAACGTTTTCACTTACAATAATTACATTGAAACGCTTGCGTTTACGCTTCAGGGATATTTCAACTATGACACGTCGACGAGTACGCATCACGACAGCATCCAGGCCGATCAGCTGTGCGGGCAGTGGTACGCTCGAGCGTGCGGTCTGCCCTCCATCGCGCCGGACAAGCGGATCATCACCGCACTCAAGACCGTCTTTGCCAACAACGTCAAGAAGGCACACACCACACACCACACACACAACACACACAACGATCGACAGACACAACGATCAACGATCTCTGCGCCCACACCTAGCCACTCACTCTCCGCTTAACCACATTCTGCACCCACACGACCCTCAGTTCAACGAAGGCAAGCGAGGGGCGGTCAACGGCATGCGACCAGACGGCAGAGTCGACTATGCGTGCCTGCACTCCTCCGAGGTACCCCGGCGCGCATTTAGCCCTGTAGCCCCGCGGCTGTGCCTTCTCGAGAAGTTGGCTAAGGCTTCAACACCATGCAGGCGTGGCCCGGTACGACGTTCGCGCTGGCGGCGTGCATGATGGGCGAAGGGCTGGTCGACCAGGCGTTCACCACGGCAGCCGGCGTCTGCGGGTCCATCTACGAAGATCTGGGCTACTGGTTCCGCACGCCCGAGGTTCGGCCGCACGCACCACACACACACGACACACCGCACCGCACAACGCACTTACGCTTGCGGTTGGCAGGCGTGGGATGGGAGCGGCAACTATCGAGCCCTGGGCCACGTGCGACCGCTCGCCCTCTGGGCCGTGCAATGGGCCTGGACCCAGCGCCTCTCCCCGACCTCCACCGCAGCGTGAAGTCTTCGTGTCGACTGTCATTTTAAATCGGACCAATGGCGTAGCGCCCAGACATACTTTTAGTCTTAGGGGAGCGATGACCTGACTCGCAGAGACCAAACTAAACTCGAAGCGAGCGATGAAGATGAAAGTGGACGGGTCCTTCGTGGTGGTGCTCCTCTTTGCGGTGGCGGTGGCGGTGGTGGCAGGTCAGCAGATGACGACCATCAACATCGCCTCGTCGTGCAACGGGAACTGCGCGCAGTCGTTCGGCCTGATGAACAACAGCACCTGCCCCAAGCTCCAGAACAAGCTCATCGCGAGTCCCTTCAACTGCATGAACGCGAGCTGCAGCATGTCGCTCAGCATCTCGGCCGACTCGCAGAACCTCAACTTTTCCATCTACAAGGACAACAACCTGTGCAACGCGCAGTGCGGCGGCGTGTTCGTGCCGTTCGACATCGTGAACGAGCTCAAGACGAGCACCTGCTGCGGGTTCGCTCCCGACCACATCAAGGCGAGGACCGCAGTCGACTACATCTGCAGCGCGCTCTACGACAAGCTCGCTTAGCGAGGAACGGTGAGAATCAATAAACGCAGACATTTCGTTTCGTTTTCGTTTTCGTTTTCGTTTTGTTTTGGCCGTTTCGGCCGAACAGAGAAATTTGGGCCACAGCCCACTCCTTTGAGCCAAGGCAACCCGAGAAATCGCTACTTGTCCCTCGGCGAAGTTAAGTGTCTGCCTACTGGGTCTGCACAAGCTGCCAAAGACTAAGTTGGTCCCAGGGCTGATGGTGTCAAGGATGGTGACACCAACTCTAAGGAGGAGTGGACCTCCCCAATCCACAAGACCTCTAGGCCTACTGCATGATGCCCTTTGTCAGTGTACTTGTATTGATGACCAACTCCAGGCCAATGGGACCCAGTGTCCCTCCTGCCCAGCACAGTAGATGATGAAAGCCACATGCCATGACTGCTTGGTGGATTGCTGTGGCCGTGGACAGCAAAAGTCTTCTTGTTGCTCTCGGCAACCAGAAAGAGAAAAAGAGGGAAAAGGTCGAAGAAAAGAAAAGGCGGTACACTCGTGAGACCTACCCGCAACTACCACCTCGCGCAGACCTTCTTCTTCTCCCTTTCTTCTTCAAGAAGCTATTGCTAGAAAAGGGAAGGGGGCGAGCCGGGGACTCGATTCCGTCGCGACTCTAGGGTGAGGAGGAGGCCCTCCCGTCCGGCATTCTGCCTTTCCTTGATCTCCCGCATCGTAGCGCGCCCCATCCTCCATCGTATCGCCTCCCTTCCCGGGGGCAACCCTACACAAGGCCGCCCATCTTCCAACGCGTAGAGCAGCAAATCCGTCACTTGACTTCCTCTACACACACCGCGAGAGATGGAAACGCGTTCGGAACAGCGACGACGGGAGCTGTCCGAGAGACGGCAACGGGCCACCAAACTCATCAGCCGCAAATGGGAGGAGGGCGCGACCTCGCCCCGAGGCGAATCGGTTCGTTTTCTTTCCTCCCCCTTCATCTTCCATCTTCCATCTTCCATCTTTATCTCTTTCATCATGCTTCTACTTCTTATTTGTCATCTCTGGTTGTTCCACACTTGTTTGTTTGTGTTGTGTGTGTGTTTGTGTCATGTACGCGTGCGCCCACCGCTTGTGCTCGTGCAGGAGCAAGACCAAAGCGGCAGCTTGTCGCCACCTACATCGCCACCGTCGGTCGGTAGTGGCGGGAGAACCAGCGCTCTCTCCGCTTCCGCGCCCGATGTGAGCGACGACGAGCGGCAGCGCGAGGAGCGGCTGGCCAGGCGTGAGGAGCGAAGGCGACAGCGCGAGGAGGAGGAGCGCGAGCACCTCAACCGGCTCGAGGAGCGACGCAGGCGGCGCGAGGAGCTCAAGGCCCAGATCGGCACCTCGCCCTCGGGCTCGCGTCGCTCCACCTCCATCTCCGTGTCCGATCCCGTTCCAGTCTCTTCCTCTCCTTCGCCGTCTTCATCATCTTCATCATCACCACCGACGAAGCCCACGCCATTCTCATCGTTGCCGACCGCCGATTCGCTGTGCACCTCGCCGCCCAAGACGTCGCCGCGGTCGTCCACGCCCCACGCGAGCTCGACGGACAGTGCCGACCCGGCGGCGCCGGTGGTCTCCCCGCGCCGCAGCCAGTCGGTGCGCCAGAGCAGCGATGGTGGCGGCCAGCGCACGTCGCCACGCAACTCGCCGCGTCGCACAGCCGCGGGCAGCATGATCGCGCTGGGCAGCGGCAGTGACAGGGCGACAACGTCACCCGGCGAAAGCCCGCGCGGCGAGGGCGAGACCAAGGAGGAGCGGGCCAAGCTACGCGGGGCGCTGCTCGAGCTCGAGGAGCTCCAGAAGGCCAACGAGAAGGACCTCATGAAGCGCGAGAGCTTCCTCGACCTCCAGTCGCTCGTCACTCACATGTCTGGCGGCCCCGCCTCGTCGCCCGTGGCCTCGCTCCTCAACAGCGCCGCGGGCTCGTCCACGCCGCTGGCCTCCGTCACCAGCCTCGCCACCCTGCAGAGCAACGCAGCGGCTACCACCAACGGCGGCAGCAACAACGCGCAGCAGCCCCGTAAGGAGGTGCTGTCGCCGCGGGAGAGCGCCCGGGCGGCGAAGCAGGCGAAGAAGGACATCTCCAAGCACTCGAAGGAGCTCGAGGCGGCGACAGGCGGCGGGAAGAAGAAGGGATCGACTCTGCTGGGCAAGCTCAAGCTGCCCTCACCCACTATGAACCGCAAGAAGACCCGCCCAGAGAGTACGTGGACCCTCTGAGCATGTAATTGACGCATTGCGTGTCGCGCTACATGTTGATTGTGCGCACACACGCGCGTGTGCGTTCCCGTGGGCAGTTGCTCACTTTTTCTTCGTGTGCAGCGACCGTAGACCCGATTCCTGCGTTCGCCTCCCCATCAGCGCCTCAAAAGGGTACTCACTTGCGCTGTTTTTTGGCATTTTATTTTTTTATTTACTTATTTACTTATCTCATCTCTTATCGACGCCAGCCAAGGATGACAAGAAGAAGGCGCAGCTGCGCAACTACACGATTGCCGGTGGGAGGGGCGTACAGCACGAGCTCCCGCTCGGCGTGTCGTGGAAGGACCTCAAGGCCATCCTCGCCAGCAGCAACGCACCCACCACCGAGCGCATTGTAAAATCCCTGCCCCTGCCCCGAGAGTACGTGTGCTCCTCTCTCTCTCTCTCTCGTTGTCTTGTAGTTGTCGTTTCGCTTTCTTTCTTTCCTATTGCTTCTGCCAACCTTAGTTTCGTCTGTGGCTCGCAGCACGCGCTTGACGAGGGAGGAGCTGTTCGGCAGCCGCAGCGTGCCCAACCTTCAGGTGCTGCGGAAGCACCTGTTCGAAGAAGGTACGCGCGCAGCGCATGGTGTGGTGGCTGGACCCGGCCCAACATTGATGACCAACCCACCACCGGCCAGGTCGTTTGGAAATCGATCTGGCGAAGGAGATACTGGCCAAGGGCAAGGCGCTGTTTGCCGCATGCCCCAACGTTCTCCAACTCACCGGCCCGCTGGCCAGTACGTCCTCGCCTCCCTTGCGTCACCCCTAGGTGGAGTTGGTGGGCGACAACTTGGAGTGGGTGTGGGTTGTTGTGCATGTGGCCACCGCTGCTGGTTCCCACCACCTAACCACTACCCAACCAATCTAGTTTGCGGAGACGTCCACGGCCAGTACTACGATATGCTCACCCTGATGGACACCGCGGGGCAGCCCAAGGACACGCCCTATCTCTTCCTCGGCGATTATGTCGATAGGTCCGGCCTAATAACAACCATCGATTGACGCCCGTGAGAGGGGTACCATTTGTACTGACGCGCGTTTGGTGTGCGTGCCGGCGGTGGTGGTCGACCACAGAGGCTGCTTCTCGACGGAGGTGTGCTTCTATCTGACGGCGTGCAAGATCAACTATCCGCAGACGTTCCACCTGCTGCGCGGCAACCACGAGTGCCGACAACTGGCCGAGTTTTTCAACTTCAAGGCCGAATGTACGATCTACAGCACAACGTTACACGACACACGACACACGACGCACAACGCACGCAACACTACACAACTTCTTACATCGCGTTGCTGACGTGGCGAGCTGTGCAGGTAAGAGTAAGTACGAAGAGTCTATTTATACGGAGTTTATGGAGATGTTCGATGCGCTGCCGTTGGCCGCGGTCGTCGACACCCAGCAGGGCAAGTATTTGGCGGTGCACGGTGGTCTCTCGCCCTTCATCAAGAACGTCGACGAGATCAAGAAACTCGACCGATTCTCCGAGCCGGTACGTGTGTATGTGGTCTGTGCATATGCGTGCGTATTGCTAACACGAATCTATGCTTGCCACGGCTCGGGGATGACTCACGACAGCCCGACCAAGGAGCGTTCTGGTACTGCGCACTTGCTAAGAAGTAACTTTTTTTCTCGTGGCTGGCGGCTCACAGCAGTTTTGTTATTATTTTCGACTTGTCATCACACCCCGCAGTGATTTGCTGTGGTCGGATCCATTGGTGGACCAGTACGATCTCAACGCGCGCGAGCACCAGACCGTGACCTACCTCTCCAACCGGAACCGCGGCTGCGGCTACCTCTACGGCTACAAGGCAGTCACAGAATTTTTGGTGCGCCACCCTATCCACCGCCTCCTAAGCGAGCTGACTGCTGACACACACACACACACACACACACACACACACACACACACACACACACACACACACACACACACACACACACACACACACACACACACCAGGAAGCGAATCAGCTGCTGTCGGTGATACGCGCGCACGAGGTGCAGCAGTACGGCTATGCCGAGCACTGGTTCAAGCAGGACTCGCTACGACCCGCCGACGAGGCGGAGAATCCCACGCAACGCGTGCCGCCCGTTATCACCGTCTTCTCGGCCCCTAACTACTGCGATCTCTACCAGAACAAGGTACCCTTACGCTCCCTTCATTGATCCCAGACACATTCGCTGAAAGAAATCGTGCTTGTCTGTGTCCCGTGTGTGCCATGTTCGTGTGTCGTGCGTAGGGAGCGTTCATGTGGTTGCAAGCGGACGGCAAGTATGAGTTCAAGCAGATTTCGTGGACCACGCACCCAGCCTACCTCCCGCAGTTCATGAACGGCATCACGTTCTCCTTCCCCTTCATCGCCGAACAGCGTACGTTGTCCTGTTGCACATTACTATTTATCGCGCGTGCGCACGCACGCAACACACCACACGCGCGCACACACCACTACACGCGCACCGCGGTCGTTGTCTTCTTCTTACTTACCCGCATGCGGGCACGCAGTGTCCAAGTTCTGCCTCACGATCCTCAAATCGGTTGAAGAAGACGAGCAAATGGCCGCCGATTTCGCGTCAGAGGAAGAGTACGGCCGGCACCTGTTAACTGTTTGCCGCGTGTTGCACGTGGCCTGGACTTGCGCCAACTAACGTCCGGACCGCCAACCCCATTCCTACCAACAGGCACGCCGAGCGGATACGAAAGAAGGTGGAGACCGTGCGCAAGCTCATGATCATCATGAAGAAGCTCAGGTGAGGCCAACCACAGCCCTTAGTTTCTTCTGGTCTCTGCCTTAAGACGTTTGGCTGATTGGTGCACCACACACACGAAGGGAGGAGAATGTTAGCCAGCTGCCGGCCCAGGAGGCCGTCGAGGATCTCAAACAGAGGCGCATGGACCGGAGTACGTGCCACCTCGCCCATTCCTTTTGCTTCGCCTTCTTCGTCTTCTTCTTTTGATGTCTTCTTGCTCACCGTTCTTCCGTTGTCGGTCCAGACCTGTCCGTGTTCGAGCGGGCGCTGCGAATCGACAAGAAGAACGAAGCGCGGCCCAAGGTCGACCGCCTCTACCGCACCCTCTGAGAGAAAGAGAGAAGTTGTACATTACCCCCTCCAGCGCTGAGCGGGCAAATAAAAATAAATAACTAAATTCATAATAAATAATAATTCAAAGGATCTTTATTCGAGTGTTTGGTGCTCACGCAATAAGGAATGTGTTTGGCGTGAACTCGTTTCTGATCCACCAAAGGAATAATAGGTTTCCGTTACCACGTGAGATGGACGCGTGTCGGTTTGCTACCAGTTCGCAGCACAAGGTGGAGAGGCGCTGGATGGAGAAGATGGAGTTAGGCCACCACATGGTTCCAGTTCCATCTGTGGCCCCGCGGGTATCCCTCCGTCTGCTGGGAAGTGGCACCAACCACCAACCCGATGAGTGGGTGCACCAGCAAACAAGAAGCTCTAGCCCTCTGCCCAAGCCCTGCCAACAAAGAACCAATGGTCATAAGATCAGAGCCTTATGGCCATTGTTGATCTTTCGCCGTTCGGTGGCTCGTCACGTTGTTAGGGTCTCCTAGGGCACGGTTCCTTAGCTGCTAACCAACCAACCAGCCAACCAACCCCACCACAGGCGACAATCAAGTGGTGGGGTTGGTTGGGACCTGGTGAAGAAAGATCTCTAGAGAGAGAGAGAGCTGGACCGGCAGCAGAACCGTGCGAAGGAACGGCCGGCCTGCAACGCACCAACCTCCTCTCGACTCCTGTGTGTGAGGGGTGTGTGTCAACCCCATCAACGGTTGATCGGGTCGGCTGGATTGGTGCAGGCCACCCGGGACGAACAAGGCAACTCGTGGAAACAGCCCGATCGGGCGGTGGCCCTTGTGTTCTGGGTGGGGGTGTCGCCTCTTGTCCGTTTCCGGGGCCTCTCTTCCAGTCAAACACAAAGCGACGCACCGCCCGCTCCCACTTCCGGACCTGGGTTCGTTCGTTTTTGATCCCCTTCCTCGCTTTCGTCGGTGCCGTCTTCCTGTCGTTTCGCGGCGCACCACACGCGCGCTTGTTCCCAACTCGAGCTGCTGCTGCGCTGCAAGGGGTTCGTCGACTACGTCTGTATGTTCGTGTCTCTCTCATCATCGTCATCTTCATCTTCATCATCTACCTTTTTTTTCGCGACAGATTAATCTAATCTCTGGATACTCCTCCTGATTCGTGACGCTACACGGACGTCCAGCAGATTGTTGCCCTTGGCACCACCCTCGGTCGATAGACAGCAAAGATGGAAGAAGGGTTCGTTTCAACGGCCGGCAGCCGACGAAGCCACCCGCCGTCATCACCATCTTCGTCTTCTTCATCTTCGGCAACGCCAGGCTCGTCGCCTATCCAGGCGGCATCGTTGCCGCTGGGCCTGCACCACTACCAGCCGACCCTGTCCGAGCTGCAGCAACAGCAGCAAAACCACTTTATCATGCAGCAGCAGATGATGCAGCACTTCTACCCCACCGGCCCATCTTCTTCTTCATCTCCTTCAGCTTTTCCACCTTCATCCTCCTCCTCCTCAGCAACTGTTGCTGGTCTGGCGACCCTTCTGCCGCGAGGCCCCGCCGCCCCGTGGGGTCTGGCCCTGCCGCCTGCCATCGGCATCCGGCCCCTGCCTCCCGCGCCTCCTCCCTCCTCCTTCCGTTCATCTTCTTCATCATCCTCATCCTCATCCGGCGTACCACCGTCACCCTCATCCACATCTTCTGTTGGCTCTTCTTTGATGCTGGCGCTTGATGTCGACCTCGAGCCAGCCACCACACCACCGCCACACCAGCCGCCGCCGAGCCTCAGCCCGCGGGCCAGCGGCACCAGCAAGCACCGGGGCCAGGCCTCGCCCGCCGCCAGCCGGCCCAGCAGCAGCAGCAGCATCAGTGGCGCGAGCCGACGCGAGCGGTGCGGCCTCTGCGACGAGTGGTGGATGCGCGAGGCCCGACACGCCTACCCGGACCGCGAGGGCGCGCTCCTGCCCAAGTGCCCCAAGTGCAACAAGGTGCCCGTTGACACACACACACACGCGCACACGCGCACACACACGCACACGCACCCGACACCCCGAACACACACTTCACGCTCACCCGCAACGGCGCCGCCCGGGAACACACCGTCGCCGCCAAGGACCTTCTTTGGTTCAGCACACCCACACCACACGGTTTGTGGGTGAGTGTCGCTCTTTGTCACTGGCCGACAATCACCGAAATGGAATGGAATGCCAAATATGACGGCATGGCACGTGGGAAGGATGTGCCAGCAATTACACAAGAAATTTCAAATTATTTAATTTTACGGAAACAGAATTTTTTATTGAGGACTGATTTATACTTGTATTTGCGTTCATAAGAATTGTGAGATACTTTGTTTTAAAAGAATATTTAAAAATGGACTGACGCGGTGAGAGCTTCTTTAGATCTCGTACGGCGGGTTGTGCTACGTGGTGGAGACGGAGTCGAAGCAGGGCGAGGTGCCGGACAAGCGCGGTCGTGTGCGCGCCCAGTCGCTTCCGCACGTGGTCTACCAGCCGCTGGTGGCGGCCAGCCCGGCGCAGCACCTGACCGACGCCTTCGTCAACACCATTCGCCGGGGCCGTGCCGTGCTGGCCATCTACCCGGGCTCCACCGGCGACACCAACCTGGGCCGCGAGTACCTTCTCTTCCCCGAGAAGAGGGCCGAGATCATGGAGGTGCCCACCCACCAACCACCCTGCCTGCTGACGTGTGACGACCTTAACTGAAGCCATTGTGTCGGCACAACACACACAACAGAGAGTGGAGGTGATGCAGGGGCTGGAGGCGCTCCGCGATGTGCTGTGCGAGGACCGGTTCTTCGTGCTGCACTACAAATACGACCCGAGCGCTCTGGTGCTGCCCTGCTTGGCGAAGCGGCGGGACGGCTCTCTGGCCCTCCCTGGCGAGTGCGAGATTCTCGGTCGTGAGGACATCGAACCCGTGCGCTCGACCGAACTCAGCGACATCCAGATCGGATTGCTCATCAGGTGCGCCTCTTCCCTACACGACCCATGCGTGCCGAGACAACTCGCTCACTGTTGACATGTGCTTATCGATCAGGCGAGGCACCAACAAGCTGTACAACCAGCGCGTGCTGGGTCTCAATCACCAAAATACGCTGAATGCGCGCCTCGACGTCTACGTGCGTGGTCCCCTCGCCGTACCATCGAGTTCCGGATTGACTCACTCCACACACACACACGCAACAGGTCACCAAGCAAACGCTGTGGGATCGGATGGGCACGGAGCAACACGAGAAGCTCAAGTACATCCAGCAGCTGGTCGAGGTACGCTCTTTCTCTCTACACGCAGTTTTTTTTTTTTTTTTTGAACGGCGGATCGCCAAAGGATCTAACTTCTAAACAACACCATTTGTAATTGTTTCGAAACGATTACAGGACGAGTTCTTGCTGCTGTTCAAACGATGGAACCTGGTGGGCGTGCAGCAAGAAAAGGAGGAGCTGGCCAAGGGCAATAACAACAACGGGTCCGCTTCGCCTCCCTCCTCCTCTTCATCATCTTCTTCATCGCCGTCGTCATCGTCGTCTCCCCTGTCGCGTCAATCGCCTCCGCCGCACGCTTCATCGCCGCCCTCCCCTTCGTCGCCCGTCTCGCCGCCCTCAGACGCAGCGTCGCCCTCCCCTTCGTCGTCGGCCGCTGGTTCGCCCTACGTCCAGGCCTCGCCCTTTGGCAAGAAGCGGCGCTACTACCCGCTGTGCCTGATCGGCCAGCGCGACGTGTTCCGGATCCAGCTGATCCCCGTCAGCACCGTGATGCCGCTCACCTGGAACGGCACCACGCGGCGCGTGACCAAGACCCAGTGGTACTTCCCGCGCGAGCGCGAGCCCGAGAACTTCAACCCGCGCATCTTCTCCTACAACCCGGCCCTGGCCGACGGCGGCGGCAGCGGCAAGCCGACGACAGAAAAGGGGGGCAAGCACAGCAAGCCGGCGGCCAAGGACTCGCTCATGGACGACGAGGACTACGACGACCTCGAAGACACCAGCGCTGAGTCAGACGACGAGAGGTGCGCGTGTGGTTTTGTGCGGCGGTGCGTGTGTGGGGGTGGCTTACCACGTTGCATGGCGCTGTGGCAGGCTTCCACCGGCGCGGAGCCAGAGCGGGAATCTGGAGCTGGGCTACCCGGTGGGTGTGACGACCTACACGGGCTTCTTCACCGACGCCGAGCTGCGCCAGATCGAGAAAAGCGCCAACGCCACCGACGCCGACGCGCGCACCGGCAAATACGACGAAGTGCCCAACACCTACCAGTGCACCCGCAAAGGCGACCGGTACGCGTGGTGTGCGCTCTCGTGTGTCGTGCGGTGTGGCGTGTCGTGTCATGTCGTGCGGTTCAGCCTTGATTGACGCGCGTGTCGTGTGCTGTGCGGTGGGCACAGGCTGTGCCGGACCAAGTTCTTCTTTTCGGCGCGGTACCTGTGGACGGCCGAGCAGATGGCCTCGCCCAATTCGACGCAGGCGCAGGGCATCCGGGCCGACGTGGCCGAGCCGCCCTTCTGGATGCGGCAGCTGATAGAGCGACCGTTGGTCGAGTCCCGGATTGTGCAGGAGGCGTGGGTCAACGAGTTCGCAATGAACATCTACCACGACGGCACCGAGGGCCTGGGCCAGCACTACGACGACAAGAAGCGCTTCAAGCGTCCAATCCACACCCTCCGCATCTTCTCCGACTCGCGGCTTTCGTTCGGCTCGAAGGACTTCTCGATGACCAACTCGGTCTTCTTTATCCCCATGCCCCGCGGCTGCATCACCGTGCTCGAAAAGAAGGGTACACGACACGACACGACACGACCAAGGCACACTGGACTAGAGATTATTGTGTATTTAATGGGTTGATTGTGCGGAATGCAGGGTATGCGGTGGACGGCATCAAGCATTGCGTGAGGGCGGCGGACATGGGCGGCAAGTCGGGCGTGGTCCTGCTGCGCCACATCCACCCGCATCTCATCAAGGAGGTGAGAGCACACGACACACGACACACGACACACGACACACGACACACGACACACGACACACGACACACG